>JAFVLL020018381.1:17500-60924 GCA_021397915.2 Tor tambroides | reverse complement strand
ATTATTTTGACTTATTTTTTTTCTGAAAAAAAAAAAAAATTATTTGATTAAGAATTATTAGATATTTGGACTGGAAACAAGACAAAAAATGTAAGAGAACCATTTTTTGCAGTGTGTAATTGTTTGAGTGTAATTTAAATTGTTTGTAGTTCCACTTACTAGATAAAAATATTGTGTGATGAAGGTATATTTTGGTATTTTGTGTTTTTCTTGGGTGGGCGTCACAGGGCCAGAGAGGGAGTCCTGTGGTGTGTGTGTGTGTGTGTGTGTGTGTGTGTGTAGTTTACTTTGTCACCTTTTTCACCCCTGACGAGTTTGCACCCCTGAACTATAATTGACAGCATATACAAATAAAAATATATCTAAACATTCCCCCAGTCTGGACAAAGTTACAGATGTTCTCTCACTTTAAAAAAAACTCTCAAAATAAAGTGCTCTGTGACTAGAAAAGAGGTAGAAATAACTATTGACTGAAAAGGAGTTGCTGTGTATATATATCCAAACAAATGTCATTTCCCACTATGTTTCTTAAATTGTAATTTTTTTTTCCACTAACCTTATTAAATGTGTCATTTTTCACATCAAATTCTTACATTGTTTCCATTAATTCAGTTAGAATAATAAGAAACTGTAGAGCTGTTACCATTCAAATGAAATCAGTGTCATCAAACTCCATCTTTCCACTGCAGGAAACACAGAAGCTGCATCTGAAGTAGCATTAGATGTATTTACACAGACTGTCTGATGAAGCTGAGGTGCCATAAATGCATTTACACTGCAAAATTTTGAATGCATAAAATTTTATAAGATTTGTATGTTTAAAAATATTTAAAACATTAATAAGAAATGTTGGGGAAAATGCAATAGCAGTTTTAAATGAAACCAAACCAGTAGGTGGCGGGAAATGACTGTTTGAATGAGTGAGTCATCCTTCATTGAACAGATTTGTTCAAACAGCTAATTCATTCAGAAATGAGGCAAGTGACTACCGTCTTTATGAATGGGTTACTGAATTAGTGACTCACTTGATTCGTTCAAAAACGCGGATTTATTCAGTAATGAAACACCGCTGTGCCGCTCGGAGACACAAAACAGTTCTGCTTTGGCTTTGATTGGAGCTATTTTTATCAGCGAAATTGAGCAAAAACAGTCAATATTGTGTGTAAATGTAAGTTACTTAATTTTAACTCCTTGTTTGTTGAACTACTATTGTATAAAATCACATTGCAATCATGTTGAAACATTTTGGTCATGTAATGTTGCGAACCTAAATCATATAGGTTATTATAGGCTACATTTCTTTTTGTTTACTACCGCAGTATGTATCTATAGTTTCAGTGTTGGGGGTAACGCATTACAAGTAACGCGAGTTACATAATAATATTACTTTTTTCAAGTAACTAGTAAAGTAACGCATTAGCCTACTTTTTAATTTACAAGAAAATATCTAAGTTACTTTTTCAAAAAAGTAATGCCAGTTACTTTTTTCCCATTTATTGACTGACAGTGCGCTGTGAGAACATGCTTTTACTGTAGTTCTATATTAAATGTGAACGTGCATTAATAAACCATTTAAATCATTATGATGAGCCTTTAATCGCCTTCATTGCCTAATAAGCGCTCAAGCACACGTATAAAGCTTGCACCGCAGAAGCTATGATTATGAATGTGTCAGGGAAAAACCGTAAAGAGGCTGCATTAACATTTTAATAATTCACTGATAAACTAGTGCTTTCTTTGTTTCGGTTTAAGAGATGAACTCAGCGACACTGACTCGTCGTCTCCGTCATATAGTGCTATATATTTCTAAAGTCTGTAAGACAAAGATATACACGGAGTTTCGTGCTCAGGTTCACAGACCGGAAGGCAGAAAGCGCATCCTGTCTGCTTTCATTATTTTACAATAGCACAATGTTTTGTTGTTATTGTGAGTGCACACAGATAAATGTAGAGTCTTTACAGATTTGAAAGATGTATTACTCTTATCTGTATGACCAACAATTACGGAGTATTTTGGGAGTAAGTGAGCGCACCGGCACCTCCATCTGTCCTGCAGTGAGCGCACTGCTGTTCAGCATCCGCACAGACACTTGAATAGCGGACATTTCTCTAGGTTAACATTAGATTGAGCAGCCATGTAAAGTTGCTAATACTTACATATTTCAGATGATAAGCCATATTTGTGGTGGATGAATGTGAGCGTTTGGATGTCTTGCCGGATGTACTGTATTACCATAGACCAGCCATTAATGATCTGCGTGACTTCGCCAATGTGGATTTTTTTTTTCTGCGACTAATAAAATTTTGGTCGACCAAGCCTCTTCTGGTCGACTAACGATTAGTCGACTATTAGGGGGCAGCCCTAGAATAATCGTAATATGAGTTTACCTTTTGGTACGAACCCAGATAAAATAAGCATCTTCCATCCAAAGACTTGGTTGCATTTCGGGGCAAAACATAAAAAACATTGTCGAACAACAATAGAAAATGCGGGGAAACTATTAATTGGTTAGTCTACAATTAATTGTTTTACAAATTATACTATAGCTGCAAAATACTTTAAACAGCTTCAGAAAAATCACGAGTGTGGTGTAACTGGTGTGTTTTTAATGTTGTAAACCACGGACCTTAATTAAGGGATTTGACCAAAATCCCATTTTAAAAACCCATGGACTTTGGGGTGATGGAACCGGAAATGCTAAGATGCTAACTCGCTTCCGGGTTTTTGCCTACAAAGTGATGTCATAGTTCAATCGCCGTTTACGGATACCATAGGAATGAATGAGAAGTGCCGTGAGCTGAATGACACCTGTCGCAAAAAGTCAGTGACTTCTCTTATAAAACAGCATTTTTTTGTGGTTAACTCAAAAATAGTTCAATCCAAAAGTATTGTTTAATGTAAAACATGTTGAAGATTAGTGGATCGGCTGCCAGTTCATTAAATGATAAGCCGTTTCCTCTAAAAAGCTGTTTATTCAGTGTAGTGAAGCTTATCCTCCATTGACATCCATTCAGAAAAAAACGGCCTTTGGTCTCCTGCCCTGCGCCACAGTGTTAGCTTTAGCCTTTACACTTTTTTGGCTAAAGGTTGCAGGCTTGCCTTCTAGTGGCTTTGCAACATACCCTGACAGACAGGTAGGACAGCCTATCGTAGCCCTCGGATTTTATGATGCTACGCCTTCCACAGACGATGTAAATACATACATGTATAAATAAATTTAGACCACTTTACTTAGTGATTGCTTTCGGGATGTGAAGAGACTTTCAAGCAGCATAACAAAAACATGTTTTTGAACCAAATCACCTACCCTGCCTTAAAAGTCTGTTTGGATGCAAAAACTCCCTAGTAATATTACAGCTATGAAACATTTTAACAAACTTACCATAACATATCAAGATATTTTCTGATTTTTAATTCTCTGAAGATGACGTGTTGTCTTTTGACAGATCTGTTTTCAGTTTCACTTTATGAGACTAACAATCCGCTAACAAAGTGGACTGGATGTGATGATGCTGACAACAGTCTACGGAGCCGTTCACACAGAACGCCTTTCTGAATTTCACTTCGCTTCTTTTACATTGTGGCTTAGAATGTATTTGCATTCTGCAGCAAAACACTTTAATGTTTTGATTGTATGGATGATAATGGACATCTTTCTCTCCCATGTAGGAGGTCGAATGCACTTCTGTGAAGACTGTCTGTTCAAGAAAATACTTATCTACCCTCCCCCTGCATATATTAAATAAAATGTTTTGTTTATTTTACACTTCTGATCAAACTTCTTTCTTGGCTTAAACTGAGCAGAGCTTGCATTCATTGATATTCACTTGTTGTGCATGCTTGTGTTAATGTCTTAAAATAATATAATATTAGGATTGGAGTAATTATGACCAGATGCGTGAGATGTATTCCGCAACTCCTTCACTCAAAAATGAAAAACAACAGATTAATGGTGTTTCTCCAGAAAAAAAAAAATGCTATTTTTCAGCACTTCGTTCACACATGCATCAGAGTAGGCTTTCGAATGTGTGTAAACTAATCTTGACTTATGCTGTTTTGTTAAAGGTATGTTAGCAAAACATGGCACATAACATAAATGTTTTCGGTCCGTCCATATATTCTGTTCTTCAGCACAATGATAACCACACAAAAATAAAAAAACACAAACAGATCTCCCCATATTAATCTTGTGCAAAAACTGATCAAATAACTCATTCCAACATTTTCTCTCCTTATACAATCTGAAGCAATGCATACTGGGAACTAGAAATCAGTTTCAAAGTTCTGCTTACAGTTATGAATGAATGAATGATGCATTTATATAGTGCTTTATTGTGTATTGCTGTACACCCAAAGCGCTTTACAATCATGTCTCCTCAACCACCACCAGTGTGCAGCGTTATTAATGTGTTCACATAACTTTTTTCTATTAATATCTGAGTGAAAGTAGCTTGTTTCATTTAATAAAGTTTTTACTGCTGGGTTGCCAGTACATTGGTCCATGTAAACATGGACCATTTTGATAATATTGTCATCTTTACGCAAAGGAAATTCCATTTTTAGTGTATTGTTGTCTTGTAAATATACCCTTAAAGAGAGATTAGTTGAACAAGCTACTTGATGATGAGGATATCATTACACACAGTTTTAAATGCCAGAAAAATAATCACATTAAAAGGTCAAGAGTCAAGAGCCCAAATGATTTTTGTTTGAGCAAATTGGAATGTGTGGGAAAACAAGTGAAATGTTAAAAATTTCAAGAAATGTGTCTTTGAATGAATGGTTTGGGAAATTTGGCCAAATGAATGTTATAGTGTGTTAGCAATCGATGCTTTACATAGGACTTGATAAGAAGAATAAATGGTGAAATTAAAGGGTTAGTTTCCAAAAACCAAAAAAACTGGTGGTTTTCTAATGCCATATGGTTTAAATGGTTCAAGGCAATCAGTTTCCTCAAATGAAATGAGATAACTCTGGTTTTATAGTGTACTGTATCAGTGTTTCCTTTATTTTACACAGATTTAACCATTTTCTCCTTCAGAAAACACAAGTAATTACCTCAAGCAACACAATGTGAACTTATCCCTTGTGTTAACATTAAGCAGCGAAACTGAAGAAACACCAGTCAGAATCTCAGAATAATATAAATAGGAGCACGTGATTATGTGTTTTGGAAAATGAAAATTTTGGAGGATGAATGAATGAATAGATGAATATCTGAATGGATATCTGATTAGCAGAAGGCACTCTTCTGCAGCACTCACCTCCTGGAAAAACATGAACTAATGACAATGCAGCACTGGTCTGAAAACACCCCACTGCTCTTTAGCCTGCAGACTGTTTAGAGGCTGATCTCTTAATACCGTGACCATCTGATATTATTTGAGAGATTACAGGAATTAATTTACTGGGAAATCTGATTTATTTATGTGCTCCCACTTTATATTAAGTGGCCGTAACTACAATGTACTTACATATAAATTGATCATTTAATACAGTGCACTTATTGTGTACATGTTTTTAAATTGTACATATTTAAAACAAATACCTGCATGTAATTACATCTACAATTAATTTCTGTAATTACTTTTATAATTACACTGTTGACTTATCCCTTACACCTTAACCCACCCTTAAACCTTACCGTACCACCAAACCTGTCCCTAACCTTACCCGTATCGTACCTCAATAGCAGCAAAAGTGCATTGTACTTATTTTTTGATGTAAGAGTCAAGGCCACTTAATATAAAGTGGGACCATTTATGTAATTGTTATTGTTAAAATAAATAACGAGGAACTACATTAAGACAAGGGATTTGTGTAATCATCAGTTTAATAACTCTTGGACAGATGCAAAATTAAAAAGAAACACACACCTCAAAACATTCACCATAGTAGAAATTTTGATAAATATCTGAAAACCTATAAGCCTGTCATAAGTTTAGGGATTTAAAAGTGTCAGTGGCTGACATGACCAAAAGTTTTTGCTTATATTGCTATTTGACAAATGAAGGTGAAGGTGTCTGATGATAGGGCAGGACCGCTAAACTAATATTTCCAGCTGTGGAGTCCAGGGACACTGCTGCTGTAGGCCTCTTACAAATATATTTGTCAAACATACCATTCATTTTATAACATGCTAAGAACCTTGTGTCAAGTAGTGCTCCTTTCAACAGAACAGTATAACAGACTCAATAACCAACCATTGTTGTAACTGTTTTGAAAACTGACAGTAAAGTAAGGTTGTATTGTATCCTATGAATCAAAGGATGATACTAATATCTACAGTTTTGGAAACAAATAAAACCACAGATATTTCACATACTCACAAAAACAAAAAAGATTAAAGAAAAAAAGTCAATGAAGAATGTATTGCTGAAAAGTCATTAGTTGAACAGGTGTCAGGAGGAGAACTTCTTGTTACTCTGTGAGTCTGTATTTGTGTCTGTGGTACAGCACTCAGTGCTCCCACAGGGACGAGGCATCCACACCGAGCCCATCGCCCATCAGTGTGCCTCCCTGGTCTCCACGCAGGTATTTGCCATTTTGGCCCTTGATGCCAACCCGTCCATACTCCGCAAACTCAAAGAAGAACTCCTCAGGTTTGTCTCCATCGGTGCACACCAGACCACTGCTGGAGACGTACCAGAACTTTTCATTTCCACCTGTGGTAGAAGGAAAAAAACCAAAAAACATTTGTACAGGTACATTCATCAGGTGTTTGCAGAAATGTGCTGCTCAGTGAAACTCTGGTCAGTTACTGGTCAGCTTACACAATAGCAATATGACTCACTTTTTATTTGGTATGCGCCATCGCTGAAAAGCAATGAGAAAATGTCATAAACAGAGCGGCTGCAGTCCAGTGTATTGGAGGTTTTGTGGTGACACACAAAGCCGTTCTCCCCACGCAAGACCAGGATTGGACGATTAATCAGCTTTAGCACAAACTGCTCATCCTCCCCTGCCGAACACATGCAAGGATTTATCTGACTCATGTTAAGTGGGTATTCAGTAGTGACAGGTCAGTAATAATGTGCTAAAAGTCAGAAAATAACTTGTTTGCACTCACCCAAAGAATTACTCACAGCAGCAAGCTGACCATTTTTCTTGGTGCAGACATATTTTCCGTTGTTTGCTCTCAAAGCAACTCGCCTGTCCAGCCATTCGATGTCAAACATGGTGTTTTCTTCTCTATCAGTTACAAGAACACACAATTAAGATGTTTTCCTATTTTCATTAACATCAATTTATGAAATGCATCAAAATTACTGCAATTTATGATAACAATGGAAACACTTACGCTTCTGTGGCCGTGGGCAGAATCCCTCCGTGAGTAACGAGTGTCCAGTAATTTCCACCGTTGGTTCTGAACATGCACTTCTTAGTGTCTTTATCAATCTCCATCTGAAATGTCTCCATGTCTGTCTCATCATCCTGATTAGCTAAGATGCTAACACCTGGAAACAAAGACATTTTCATGGCTTGTCAGTGGCTGATGCCTCTTTCCTTAATTACTATGCAAACAGTATTTGTACAAACACAGTGTGTTTGGGTGATGAATGTTAAACTGATAGCTGATTGTACTGGTCTCCTCATGTGACTATTAGTCTCTTCTGTAGCTCATAACATCTATAGTTTTGTAATTTTCAAAAATCTGAAAATTTATTTCAGACTACCATTTAAAACCAAAATCCAAACAATACTACTACTACTAGTGTTCAATTAATTTGTTTTCCTTACATGCAATGGCTGAATTGTACCTGTCAATGGGAAAACATGCCTTTTGCCTGCACTGTTTTACTAAAATTGTGTAAAGGGTTTTTTGCCAATATAACAATTTCATCTTAGGGCTCTGTTTTACAATGTGCCTGAGTCTCACTAAACCAGTAATCACCCAGTTTATCTCCGTCGCTCTCTCTGAACCTGTGGTTTAAATAACATTACCTGCAAACTTATGTCTGTACTAACTAGTCAAATATGCCAGATTGTGTGGGTTGAGATTTAAATTAGATGATTCAAAAATACCCCTTGACTGTCTCTTAAGCCTTTTACTGGAGTAATCCCTAACACTCACTCCAGCAGCCTGCTGCTATAACTCCTACAGTGGTGAAAAGCAAATGCATAGAGGGACCTAATAAGCAAGTGACGCAAGAAACATTCAGCCTCAGCCAAACAGATTCAGCCTTTAACAGTTTCAGCTGTAGCCTGTGATGTTTACATAGGTAATGCACTGTCTAAAGGTTCTATGGCCAAGTAGTGGAAAACCATTTACATTGTTTGCTTTTCATTATTGTTAACGATTTAATGATGTATTCTATTATATGATAAAGCAGCTAAGAGCTTGCAAATATTTGGCTATGAGAATGAAAAGCATTGATCATAATGGCTCATAGTTGTGTTCAAAGCTTGACCTTTTCCCCTCTGTATCAAATGTCAGCCTCCTCTTTGTCCACAATGAGTCTAAGAGACAGATGTCTTGCTCTTGACACTGAAACAGTCTGAAAAGTGGCAATGGACTCAATAGGGCTGTTTTATCCTATTCTAGCACTACCAACAAACTCCATTAGCACATGCACATGGGGTGTCCAGTCCTGGTCCTGGAGGGCCAACATACTGCAGAGTTCAGCTCCAACTTGCCCCAGTACACTTGCCTGGAAGTTTCTAGTCATCCTAAAGACCGTGATTAGTTGGTTCAGGTATATTTAAGTGAGCTCTCTGCAGAAAGCCAACGGCCCTCCAGGAGCAGTACTGTTCACCCCTGGTATACACCTTTGAAGAATTGTATAATTGGTTGGTTGCTTTTTTCCCATGCAATTACAATGAATGTGGACCGTAAATAGCACCAGAGAAGTATGCTTATCATAAATGTGGTCCTCAGCAGGGGTTTTCAAACCTGTCATGGAGGACCTCCAGCACTGCGCATTTTGTATGTTTCGCTTATCAGACACACCCAGTTCAGGTCTTGCAGTCTCTACTAGTGAGTTGTTGAGTGGAATCTGGTGTGTTAGATGAGGGAGACATACAAAATGTACAGTGTTGGGGTGCTTCAGGACAGGTTTGAAAACTTCTTGTCCACAGCAGGGATTCCCAATCCTGTTCCTGGAGATCTACCTACCTGCAGAGTTCCCTTCCAACCCTGATTCAACACACCTCTCTGTAATTATGAACTGCTCCTGAAGATCTCAATTAGCTGGTTAAACTGTGTTTGATCGGGGTTGGAGCTGAACTTTGCAGGAACGTAGATCTCCAGGAAGAGGATTGGGCACCCCTGGGCTACAGTATATTCCAAGAATAGGACTAGCTTCCCTAGCTGTACGTTCATGAGAAACATCCAATCTGTGAACTGAATATTCATGTGAGTCTGATCTTTTTTAATGAATTAGTTGACCCTCTTCACTAATCCATCCCTGTTGAAAAAAAAACAAACAAACTGCATATGCTGGTTAGGTATGTGGGTTTTTTTAGTTATATTTATGGACTTTTTATGCCTTTATTGTGAGAGGACAGTAGGAGAGCTGACAGGAAAGCATTGAGTGGAGAGTGGAGAGAGGGGATCAGGATCGGCAAAGGAACTCGAGGCGGAAATCGAACTTGGGTCGTCGTGAGCGCAGTTGCACTATATGGCGACGCACTAACCACAAGGTTATCGGCACCAACTGGCTAGGTATGTTTTGAGGCAAGGGAGCTTCAAACATGCAAAAAGGATATGTCTGACAAATCATTCGTGGTTGTTTTAATCTGAACTGGAAACAGTGGGTATGACAAATCCCATTAATTTGGTTGCTTCACACAGAGGATTTAATGGTGTTAATGGATAACTATGCACATATAGGCAGACCCATAGATGTCTGCAGATGTTCACACTTTTCTGAGATTTTGTAATCGGTACATGTATCATCCAGGAAATGACCACATTGTAGGGTTTTTTAAACATTACCTGTCTATCTCCCGAAGTTCAGGTTGTTTTATGACTAGTGTGTTTGACTGCATTCAGCTTACATAAAATGCAAAGAACAGTGTGTTATAGTTCTAGCACTACATCAGCAGACAACCTTTTATCAGTTTTGAGAGGAACAAGTTAAATCTTATAAATGTAGATTGACCACCTCAAGAATCCACTTTTGTCATAATCAGCCATGTCTTCCTACAAACTCAATCTTGCTCAAACACACCTGAACCAGCTACATAAGATTGTCAAGAGCACTTGGTAATTACAGACAGGTGTGTTGGAGCAGGTTTGAAACTGAATTCAGCGGTTGTGGCTAGAAGGGATACAGCTAAAACAGAAAACTAACAATAAATTTTTCTACCTATTAGATTGTTTTATTAAGATCTACACCTACCCCAACCCTAAACCTACCCCTTACAAAAACAGTAATTATTGTTGTACAGTGTGACAAAAATAACGCTATATTGATGTGTGCATGTCCAGTATATGAATCTTTATACCATCTAGCCTTAACCGAACTCTGCAGGTAAGTAGATCCCAAGGAGCGCAGCTGAAAACCACTGTTTTATACCAGTGGTTCCCAACCACGTTCCAGGAGGTCCACAACACCGCACATTTTGCTCTTTAATCAAGCATTGTCTCCTTAATCAGCTTGATGGTAGAAACTCCGAGACCTGAAACTGGTGTGTCAGACAAAGGAGACATGCAAAATGTGCAGTGTTGGGGGCTTCCAGGAACAGAGCTGGATAAAAATGACTATAACATGTCACCACATGCTAACAAATACACAATCATTGGTTACCTTGACGAATAGACACATATCTTTTGTTGGCTGCCTGGAAAACAACTTGTGGGTGGCTCTCTTCCAGATCAAACAGCTCATCTTTCCCTGGCCTTGAACAGCGGCCAGACTTCAGGGTGCCCGTGGGGCCCGTTGGTGAGAGAAACTTGCCCTCACCGTCCTTAAAGGCCAGCTTGCCAGACTTGAGTTCCAAGGTGAAACTATTGTTAGGCCCGTGATCCATTACCAGCTTACCATCATTGCCGAGAAAGCGGTTGTCACAGGTCTTCAGACTGTACTTGCCATCCAGATAGACCAAAGTGATCAGGGAGTCAACGCCCCAGGGGATGTTGCGGTCTATGCAGACCTCGTCGTCTGCGGTGGACAAACGTGCGTAGCGCTTGCGGGATACACTTAGCAGGTTGGCCTGTGGGTGAAGGGCAAGATGCATAGCCCATTGTTCAGATCCTCCAATGGTCTGGGCAAAACAGGACAGATATTCTGCAGAGCCTCCAAAATAACGCGAATATGGCTCAGACTGCAAGGCCCAGCGTCCATCTGACTGCGTCACAAGCAAGAAACGGCAGGATGCATTTGGCACTTCCTCCTCACAGCTCACCTTGCCATCTTTATCTGTGGCCAAATAACGTCCGAGATGACTGCGCAAGAAAACCACCTGGCTGTCCTGGTCTTGCTCCAGGGTCCAGATCTGTTTCTTCTTCATGCTGGTTCCAGATGCATTTACCTTGAACCCAAACGCCTCTGCCGTGAGGTAACGATTTTCGTAATTAATAAGTCCGAACTGGAGCTTTAGAGCCATACTTATTCCATTCGTGGACATTCTGACCAAGTGGTTCCCTTGTTTTAGATGTTTTGTGTTGCAGATTAAAAATGTTAAAAATATGGCAATATGCCCTTGACTCTCCTCTTAGCCTATTAAAAGGTCATTTAAAGCGTCTTCCCTGCTCTGAACTTTAAGTTTCTTGCCCGTTTCTTCTCTCGTTCACTCAGACTCAACTACTGATTAAGGCTGTTGTCCTTGTGAGTTTACTTTTTCGTTTGAGCAGTAGTCCCTGGCTACACTATGTTACCTTTGGCTACTTCTCTGGATTCACCCAGGTGACTGCTTGCTGCTTCCTAATCAGCCTGGATTAAACTCAGCAGGGCGCAGCACCTCAATCCAACAAGCTGCTCACATCATACACACCACGTCTCTGACTCCTCCCTTTTGTCCTCTGGCAGATCTCTCTCTCTCTCTCCCTCCCTCTCTCTCCTAGATTTCAGTCCCAACCCAACCACCACCTTTCCCCACTTTTGTCTCACTCTTCCTTTCTCTTTATACACTCTCTTGGCATATCCCTTTTGGATGAAATATATTTTTGTTCCAGTGACAAATAATACAATATATATTTTGATGTGTTTTTGGACACTTGTTCTTTACTTCTTGCCTTTATATGGCAGTGTCACATTCTCTGAGGAGTTTTTTAAACACTGCTTATTTGACCTTCCTTATTTCCCAGTCAAATATGTATTCTTTAGCCTGTAGCTCAGGTTCAGATCATTATGACGTATGATCTCTCACACAGCACCTGCTGATCTGTATCCTTATAAGGTATTACTGACCTTACACTACAAGGTTTCAAATATGCTACAAATTGTTATTACTATTTTATTACTTTTTTTTTTTTTGCCAGACCTGTTACTGTATTTAAACAATATAAACACAAATTGTAATGTAAATCGCATGTTTGTTTGTAATGATTTTATTTCATGATTTCACTGCTATATGGACCTTCTGTTATATACAGACCTTCCATCTTCCACTTGTATTTCCAAGGTGTGAATGTAAGGTTGTAAAAATTTATGAATGAATTATGAATTTTATGAATTATGAATTTTAAAAACATTCCGGCCTGCTGACATTTGTTATGACTCATCTGCCTCAAACATCGCAATGCTCATGATGACTTTTGTTTACTCTACAATAAGTAAATCTGCTTCACATGCTAATTAATCTTCAACAGTGATGCTATAGTTGCCGCAATTTAAAAAAATGGCTGAGAGCTTGTTTCTCTGGTGCATAAGGTCTGTACTGTACAAAAAAAATGTAACATTCCACAAAATTGTTACACACAGGATGTAACTCATTGAACAAAAAGAGAACAAACAAATAATTTATGTAATTACAAAACAGCATTTGGTAGCAAACTAGCTTCCCGTAAGCTAAACAACAAAATGTCCAGTTCACATTGCTGCTTATTTTGGACAAGAACTGTCCACTGAGACAGGAATAGACTGTCTGACCTGCATGAGCTGTTTAATGGGGAATAAGTGTGTTGTGTTGAAAAAAGGCAAGTGTATTGGGAAATCTCGATTTCTAAATAACTGAAGTATCCATACAGTGTCAGTTTAATACACTTTTGTTAACTAAGCCAAAATGAAAGCGTGCAAACTGCATTTGAAATCAAATTTAAACATAATATGTAACAATGTGATTTAAGCACTGTATCCACAAAGATTTTAAAATACTCATGACAGACCACACTGCCTGCACCTCAAACCGATTGCCGGCTGTCCAAAATGTTTGCATTTCATTTGCATAAAGCCTCTCAACATGTTGGCACTCTTACCACTTTCTCCACTCCACTACTGTAGAAAATGAACTGAAAACACTTGCTGGTCATCTCACTTTGGAGCCAATTCCAGCATACTGAGCTGAAGTCAGGGAAACACCCTGGATAGATGGCCACTCATAGATAAAACAGATAAGCTCATACAATAATTAATTAATATTGAGAGGCGAACAAACAATGTTTTGAAGGTTGTCATGCTTTTGAAGCATTTCCTAAACATGCTCCAAAAGCATGTTTAGGAAACATTGCATTAAGGTATATGTAAATCATTAAGAGACCAATCTTGGGTAATTCAATGCTACACAATGCTAGAATCAACATAAAAAGTTGAGGATCATTTCAAATGACTATTAAAAGGTGGTTTTATATGAGATATTTATATACGTAGGGTAGAGTGGGGGAAAAAGCCCCTTAAGGACTTTGTAATTTTTTATTTTTTTTTTCTGTGAAACAAAAGGTTAAATGTGTTCAGAAAAAGTTATCATAGTTTTAGTGACAATGACATAAATTAAAAACAAAGTATGAAAAATGTCCGGAGTTTTCATGTTATTAGATTTTTAACAAAAATTAAACTTGTACCAAGGGGGCATTTTCCCAGTCGGACAAAGCACTTTGCTTTACATTTACAGCAAAATCAGAGTACAGGTAGTTTTAGCTTAAAATTAAAAAGACTATAATTAATAATTATGAATTACAAAATTATAAGAGCCTATTTGAAACATTTTGTTAGCTTATGCTAACTGGCTAGCTAACTAGCTACTTGATGCTAACTTGAGGTCATTGTTAAATATAAAATCCAAATAGTTTTATTCAAACAGCTAGTTAGAGTACATTTGATAGAAAAACAAAGGATTTGATGTTCAGAACAGAGTAACTAAAGTAATTGCCCATTGCCCCCTGGGGGTGTTTTACCCCACAGACAATGTTTGAGAAAAAAATTGTCATCTGAAAATATAATTTTATATATATAACAACCACTAAAAGGAAAATTGCTTTTCTGCTGTTGCTAAAATGTGCAACTTCTAAAAGTGCATATGTACAAAATGGCAAAAGACTATTTTCATGCATTTCCGACAAGTTGTTATGGTTGTACAAATTCTATATTTGCATGCCTTGCAGACAGAGCTTTTCTGGTCAAAACTTCATGAAAATTCAGAACTGCTTGGAAATCAAGTGTTTCTTTCTGTGCTCTCTTGAATTTACCCACTGTAAACTAATATCGAAGAGAGAGTTCACCCCAAAATTCTGCCATTATTTACTCACCATCATGTTTTCTGTGCTGTCATTTTGTTTGTGGAATTCAAAATGACATTTTTTTCCTTTACAGAAGAGGAATCTTAAAGCAGCACTATTCTGTTCAACAACAGTTAATACTAACCATGTCTGTCTAACTCCAGTGATTAATTCAAGAGAGCCTGTGCCCTCAACTGAACCTCTGGACTCATGTGGGGAAGGCAAATCAAAGATTATTAGATGAGTTATATGAAAATACAGAAAACCACCTGTGGCATTGTGCCTAAAACTCTTCAATTGGGCATTCAAATCATTTCTTTGTAATCCCAAGGATTAGATTATGGAAAACAATGACTATGACCATGAATAGAGTCCAAAAAAGACAGGGAAGGATGTGCATCACCATCAGAAGATGTTGTGTCCACCTCAAAAAGTCAAACTATATATATTTAGTTCATTTATTCATTAGGATTTAGAACCAAAATTTGATTTTGTAAAGATTTGTAAAAGAAAAAAAAATGGTATAATTGTTTACTTGATTAAAATGAAACAAAAAAGCGAAAATAAATAAATAAATGCTTTGCTTTGCATAGCACTAGACGAGAAGAGCAAATGTTTAAATTAAGTACTGTTTTATGTGTTTTTTAGCATAGTGAAAGACATGTTAGTGTTTATTGTTATGTTTGACATTTAAAAGAATTTGTTCTAAAAGAGTTTTTGTGGTTACCAAGTAGCATATGGACCTGAGAGATCACAGATCTGACGGAAGTGTACAGTTTCACCATCTTGGTGATCATTAGTGTGAGATATTAAGGAGGTACTGTGCTCCTCACTTGGGAAGAGCTCCGAACTCACAGATAGACAAATCATCACCATTTGCAAGGAAAGAAAAAAGCAAAGGAAAAACTTTTCATTGTTTGTCATCTCATCGTTTTCATTTAAATGGACACTCAAGCAGCTGACTTGTGGCCTCACTGTCCTATTATAGGCAATGTTTGCAGGTAGCATTTGCACATGAAGGCACTTCCCCGAACTAATTTCTGACCAACTTCTGAGGCAGCATAAAGTTTAATGGTCTACAATAAAATAGAGAGGGCTTTGGTGACAACTAAGTGAATATGTAATTACTACAATACTAATTTCTAGCTAAAAAGACATCAGAAGTAAAAATGTAGGTCAAAAACATACCATTATACACAGAAACTGACCACCAGCTGCAACTTTCAGATGCCATCTTTATTTTTTTAGTTCAGCTGTCACAGAACTGAACGCATTGGATTGTGGGATATCATAGGCAGCAATGGATGCATCAATGCTGCCTTCAAAAACAGATCATATGAAGGTAACTCAGTTGACAGGATGTGGCACAGTCATAGGATTTGGACAAGCCTTGTTGCCTTCAGTATGCTGCCTGCAGAGGCAAGGTTTTCCAGCTTTTGGATGCAGCCCTGAACTCTGCAGGAGCTTCCAGCAGCAGGACTGGACATCTCTGGTCTAAGAGCTTCTGGTCCATTAATAAGGGACACTTTCCATTTACTTACCTTTCCATTACTAACTGTCCCTATAAGGATCTTTGTTTAACATTTCCTTCTGTACCAGCAGGCCCAGCCCGATCTCACGGCAATTCGTACATATTTTACGAGGTGGCTAATTCGTACGAATTCGTACGACCTCACTCGTACAAATTGATACGATTTTTGCCAAATCGTACGTATTTTACGAGTTGCCAATTCGTATGAATTTGTACGAATGACCTACACCTAACCCCGCCCCTAAACCTACCCGTCACTGGGGTTTAGACAAATCGTACTAAATCGTACGAGTGAGGTCGTACGAATTCGTACGAATTAGCCACCTCGTAAAATACGTACGAATTGCCGTGAGATAGCGTTGGCAGGCCGAATAAAATCCAGTGGTGTACACCAGTGTTGGAGGTAACATGAATAATGTAATCAGATTACTTTTAGTAACTAGTAGAATAAAGTAACACATTACTTTTAAATTTGTCAAATAAGTAACTCTAGTTACTTTGTTTTCCCATTTATTCACTGACACCTCTCCTGTCCCCGTTTTGAGAGAAATTGGGAGTGAGGTGCAGAGGCACTTCCTTCAACCGGTGGTATATTAATTTCACTTTTGGTATGAAAGGGGCTTTACAGTTGCCAAAAACATCTTTATTTATTTATTTATTTATTTATTAGTAAAAAACAAGCAAGTAAGCCCAGCCCAGGTGATAAAAAGTGAACTAAGTAATGCGATTAGTTATTTTATGGAGTAACTCAATATTATAATGCATTACTTTTAAAAGTAACTTAATGCACACTTCGTAGGATAAGCCAATCAGCTGCTTTGTGTAAGCTTCTGTTTGATGGAAGTGGTTGACATGTTTCTGTGGAACTAATTCTGAAGGAATAAACATGGCTGAGATACAGCAGTGTGACCTCACATCACCATAGACAATGTTACAAGCCCCCTTTCACTTCTTCTGACATGTGTAATGTGATATCTCTTATAGATCATTGTTCTACCAAAACGGGAATGCTCTGTGTGATCTATTCAGGTCTCATTGTCCACCTTTCAGCAGATGTGAGTCTGCAAGCCTGAATATGATGAGCCTGGACCTTCTCTCAACTGCACACTGACCTACTCTTGCATAAGGAGTCTTCACCTTAAAGGACCCAGCAAGTGAAATCTCATATTGACAGGTGTCCATGTTTAGAAGTGACTCTGAACACACCTCCTTACTTTCTTCCTGAAGTGTCTTGTGCTTTTTGTATTTGCATGTCACCTTCATCGGTTTTGTAATCCAAATGTACGTCCATTCTTTGGAATAAAGGATGTGTTCAACTTTTCACCTCAAGTTGCCTGTCTACTAGGCTTTTACTCTTAGAGCAGTGTTTGAAGGGGGTGTTCAATGATACGTTTGTGTACAGGTGCATATTTGTTTAAAGAAATTTGTGTAAAGTGAATTATATAATTGTATTTGTTTATAATCTCATATCACAATTACAATTATATGACTTTAAACTGAAGCCTGGTGTATCCCGCAATACTATGTGCAGTGTAAAAGTAATGCATTACAATATTGCGTTACTCCACAAAAAAGTAGCTCATTACATTATTTAGTTTTATGGGAAGTATGCATTACGTTACATTTACGTCACATGAGCTGGCCTTGCTTAATAACAAAAAACTCAACGGGCCCTTTCACACCAAAAGTGAAATTAATAAGCTTCAGCCTAAAGGAGGTGCCTCTGCACCTTATTTCAAATTTCTCTCAACGCGGGACAGAAGAGCTGTCAGTGAATAAATGGGAAAACAAAGTGACTTGAGTTTCTTGAAGAAAAAGTAACTTTTAGATATTAGATATTTTCTTGTAAATTTAAAAGTAATGTGTTACTTTACTAGTTACTTGAAAAAAGTAATCTGATTACATAACGCGCGTTACTTGTAACCAACACTGACTATGTGATAAATTCTGAGCCTAATGTAATTTCAGGTTATAAGTCCTACAAACTCCAAGAGTGAGGTAATTGAGTGAGTAAATGTTAATTGTGGCAAAGGCTGCACCGTTTCAGCAATTCAGGGAAGATATTGTTTGTTTGTTTTGGTGAAAAAAAGTGAGAGTATGAAGAAAAATTCCCTCATAGAGGGTTAACACACAAAGATAGATTGAGGCAGTTGTGTTTTCAGCTGACAAGTAGGTTTACACGTTCTTCATTTTTACTTCACTGGATTGTAACTTAACTGTTAATGACCAGTAGATGGCAGTGTTTTGGTATTTTTGAGTATTTTGGTATTTTAATGACCAGATGGGGGCAGTGCAGCCTGCAAAACCTTCAACAGCAGACTCTAGCGCTGTCACACTTTGCTTTTATTTAGCAATATGCATTGGATAATTGAAAACAAATAAGCCCCCAAAAATGCACAGAATAAATCATGTAAATTGATTTAATGGTGATAGTGAGATATTTAGAACAGGAAGACCTAAAATGAATTTTAACTATGGTGTACTGTGTTTGACAAGAGTCACATGGCATAAATGTAGTGCATGCATGAATGAGACTGTCCACCCAAACAATCATTCCTCTGTTCAGTCTTTGATTACATGAAGGAAACAGGACTTCCTTTCTTTATGAATGACTCTTAATCAAGACATCCAGACAAACTGCTGACAGGGTGAAAACAGCCTCCTGGGACGGGACACATGCTTTGAGTTACTGCTGTGTTACAAGCCCTTTCTGTAGCAATGCTAATAAATGTCACTAGCAGATGAGATTATATCAAATGACACTTTTATTTGTTTACTCAGGCATTAAAAGTCACAATCATGTGATGGATCCTTTTTATATCTGGTTGCCAGTATACTGATATACATTAAGATTAACCATATAACAAGGTGTCGATATAGGCCCTCTATATATTCAAGAGCCTAGTTAGAAGCCATAGAGACACACACACATTTCTATAAACACAGACAGACACTGTGAGCAAATAGGTTCTTTAAGGTTCTTCCTTTGACCAGGACACAGATAAATGTGCATAACGCAGCTGTTTCATAGCTGTCCTGGACCTTTCAGATAAGGCCATTTTTCAGGTTGCCATCCATTAGCACCACATACTTGCATCCATTAGGCTGCCAAACTCACAGCAAGCCTCATTTAAAGGGCCAGTGTACACATTACCTCAGACTAAAACACATGTATTGTACATTATTAAGTGTTATTCATTTATAACAATGAGTAAGAAGGGCAGGGGGAAATTTCTTCAAGACTGTAATAATGATAGATTTAGATTTATACATATATTTTTGGGGTGAATCTTTTTAAAGGCAAATGAGGCAATAGCAAAGCAGATGTGTGCTTCAGTTATTATAACTGCTTTCATTGGATGGAGTTTGTCTTCTTGATAAAAAAGTAACAGTCGATATATAAAGCGATTGTTACATTATTCAGTATATACATCCTCTATATGTATTTTTTTTCTGGACCAATTTTTTTTTATTATTATTACTCCCTGAAAGTTATTTCTAATAAAATAACTCCTAAAATTGCTTCTTTTTTTGATCTCTCTAACTGATGTGTATTCTGAAAATTTGAGGAAGAAACTTTACTTCATTTATGCTATCATTGCAATGAGGTTAAATCTCTTTGGGAGAACTTAAGTTCTTATCTTCTTTTATAAAATATTATTTCAATTTTTCTATGAAAAATATATTTCTGTATTTTTTTTTTTCTGGCAGTGACCATGCTATTGATCTTGTTAATTTCTTTGTGTTGCCATGTAAAAAAAAAATTATTCCCAAAAACAAATTTCTCAAGATGTTATACCTAGATTTGTTGTCTTTCTTGCTGAGATTTGGCTTATTGTTAAATCTCTTAAACTCATTGATAACAATAAAATAGGTTTCTTAAGGTTTATGATGATATTTTTCTTACTGATTGAGATTTTTTCTTTCTTTTATGATATTGTATTTCAATTCAGTGCTGTTTCTTGTTGTTTTTTCTTTCTTGCCATATTAAAAGTTATTATAACTGCAGTATAATAAATATAATAAATAAATATATACAATCTCATTTAAATAGTGTAAGAAGGTTTTTGTTGTTGTTCTTTAATTTATTGGTATTTTACCACAGTTTTATTGTACTCGAGTGCTGAAGGGATGACATATTTTTGTAGGCCGAAACCTAAAAAGAGTTGCATTTTAGCACTTCTTGTTCCATCTTCCTGAAGTCAATAGGTTTTTAAATTCCTGAAATAAGGTCTGTGGTAAACACAAGCTCAAGATAATTTCTCAAGATATTACTGTTTTATTCTATAACATTACGTCAGTAATCCTTGTGATGGGACTACAGAGGTTGTTTTGGACATTAAACATCATCACATTGAACGGATAAACTCTAGTTTAGCTCGCTATGTTTAGCTTTTTACTTCTGGCTATTGCGTTTAAGCTTCAAAATCCATACAAGTTGTGTTCATTCACGAAGATCATCACGATGGATAAAACACGAGACAATCATCAGCTTTTGTTGGTCACAGAACTTATTTTCTGCAAAAATCCAAAAGCCAGTGGAAAAATCCCATTGGGATTTTCTGTGGGAACCAGTGTGATGCTTCAGAGAACTTCCAAGTTGTCGTGTGGATACCTACATTAACAATTTTATGTTTCATTAGTCAATTTATATCTTTGATTACATTAACAAGCCAGTCGTCCATCTATACCAGCTCAGGATGTAACGACACTCCAGCTTTTCAGATCGTACCTACACCCTAATTTGGGGATCTCCAACTCTGCTCCAACTTCAGCTCTAACCCTGCTCAAACACACCTGTCTGTAATTATTAATTAGTTCAGGCGTGTTTGATAAGTTTTGGAGCTGAAATCTGCAAGACGGTAGCTCTCAAGGAGCAGGGTTGGAGACACCTACCCGAATTCATATTTGTGAAATAGAAGGTAAATCCAGTTGTGAGGAGTACAAATCATGAACCTAGGACTAATACACACATCGAGCTCAAAAAGACACAGTGTGTGTTAAAGCAGCATGTATGTATGAGGCTATACCTCCTGCATCACTCAGTCTGGACTGAACCACAGAAAACCACTCATATTACCCAGCATGCATAGTGGGCCACAAACACTTCCTTCATCATAAAGCTGCAGGAAAATCCACATCCAGTATAAGTGTGCTGTGAATCCACACACACACACACACTGCTGTAGTCTGGCTGTACTGTGTCACGCTTCATGTGTTCTAATAGGTGCTTCTGGCAAACAAAATCACGGCAGTCATTAGAACAAGCCACTGTAAATGTCACCTGTTCAAAGCTCACGCCAACTATAATGCCACATACAGCCCATTCCAATTTCCCCTTTGCTGTTTGGTGTTTGTCCAACTGTCAGCCTTTTTTTGTCCATGTTGTCTTTAGACTCTTTTAAAACATTCTTTTCACACTCTCAGTAGTTTCATTTGTCTACTAGCTAAGTCCTCCTGGGACGTTCATACTTACAAGTCGTAATTACGACGTCAGGTGCGTTCGGGTTACTTTGGTCAGAACAAGATGGCGATTTAACTTTTCTGCATAAAATTCAATTATTTTTTAAAACTCTGCATCTACAAAATGATGAATAAAGAATGCATCATTGTATTTTTGCTTTTTTCTGGTTTGATTCAATTTATGAAGGTGATGTAAACTGAATCATTATTTATTCTACGGTAATTATACAATAATATAATATTTTGTATATGTACCTTATATAGTTTTATTGTAGCCTACATTACAAAAAATAATCATTTTATTGAGTTCAACAAATTTACCGTCAATACAGACGCTGCATATCTATAGTCTTTGGCTGCGTCCATTGCATCCGACACGTTTTCTCATTGACGCGCCTCGAACTCGGAAACTCTGGGCTTAACGAAAATTTAGAGTTTCCCTCTCATAATAACGACTTTGTGGTGGCGTTCATGCGTGTTCAACTCATAAATATGATCAATCCGACATGACTTTTACACACCATGTGTCCAACAGTGGGCACTGAAGAAAATTATGTATTTTGTTTGATTTTTAACTTTTTTATTAAAATACTATTGTATTGTTTTCTTTTTCTTTGTCTTGTAATTCTTTATCTAGTTGGTTGCATAGCTAGAATTTCATGTATTGTAAATACACCTAATGAAACAATATTTAGTGCTGTCAAATCAATTAAAAGTTTGCGTTTACACAATATGTGTGTGTGTACTGTGTATATTTGTATGTATATATAAACGTGTAAATATATATTCCATATATTTCTTAAATATATACATGTATGTGTGTGTGTGTACTTATACATATAAATATATACAGTACACACACATATATTGTGTAAACACAAACTTTTCTTTTGGATGAGATTAATTGCGATTAATCGATTAGACAGCACTAATTTTCATACTTGCATAATTTGACAAAATTGAATCTCATTTGAAAGGGACACAAATTCTGTTCACAAGTGACATTTCATTTCAATGTTTTTCTTTGTTTTCATGTATCAACTCTCATTTTTAATCTCAAACTCTTTCCTGAAACCATTGATTTCACTGAATCCATTATGAAATGATGCATAGTTAATGTAAAAATGTATTAATGACTTTACACAGTAAATATTGAACTGGTTTATTTCACTACTTCACTGTATAATAGTTTTACAAAATATATTTTTGTGTAAATTTCTGTTTAAAAATTACAAATCTGGTTCTGGAACAAGAGTAAAACAATAAAATATATGTATATAAAAGCAAAATGAAAGGTAGAAATAATAAATGAAGAAACGGTAAATGCTTATGACAAAACTTTTTATAAAAAAAGGTTGAAACCTGTTAGTTTTGCCCTGTAAATCAACCCTTGAAACCCTGGAGTAAAAATGGTCAAAGTTAAATGAGTTGCATTATAGAGAAAAGGTAGAAAGGGATAAAGAGAAGTGGGAGGCAGACAGAGAGAAAAGATACTTTCTTCCTTGCCCTCTTCTCAAGGTCTCTGCTGGAGTCGGGTGTCCAAGATCCTTCCCACAATCCAACGAGGCACTATAAATTCCACCCGGCCGCACCGGATGTGTTTCTCTCTGTGACGACTTTTACTGCGTTCCCACACACAGAGGTGGTAAAAAACCGATTGATTTACACACTTGATGATAAATACGGCAGGCTAGTCGCACTGTGGGCAATATTATCCAGCATGGAGATGGAGACCAGGATCAGAGCTCTGATGGGCACCCAAAGGAAATTGCTGACAAACGCATGGCCAGTGTTCCTGAACAAGTGCCATGAAGGAAAATTAATGTGTGCGAGTGAAGTGGGGTGAATAAGGAAGGAAGAATGTTAAAAAGGTGTCACACACCAGTAAACATCCAAGAAAGACGGATTCTTTATTGTGTTTGTTCTGTATTATGTTAGGCCTACATCTCTTTATAGACTCTTAAAGGGATAGTTTACTCAAAAAATAATAATTCTGTTATCATTTACCTACATGACATGAAAAATTGTATTTTTTCCTTACAAGAAACACAACGTTTTTCTGAATGTTTATACTCTTTGTAATGAGACAGTCTCCAAAATTGTGCTTTTTTTCCTTTTAGGTTATGCTCTTATTGTATGGAAAAGAGAGTATTTTGCTAAACTTTGTTCGACAGAAAAAAAACAAAAAACATAAAACATATGGGATATATGAGGGTGAGTAAATACTGACATAATGCTCATTTTTGCATGAACTATTCTTTAAAATACTGTGGTCCTTTTTAATTCATGTCATTTACCCCTGAGAATAATGTGGATTTCAGGTATTCAGGTTAATTTAGGGCTCCATTCAGTTGCAGATGGAGAGGAATGTGCTTTTTGACAATATAGTGTACGTTTGTTCCAGAAAGTGCCATGGCTGATTCTGCGCTCATTTCTCTCTTTATGGCTGTCTGTCTCTTGGAGGTTTACAAACGTGTTTGGCAGGCTTTCCTTCTGGCAGCTGGGCACAATGGTTTGGCATGTGCCTGAACCAGAATATGCTTCATTCTCCCAGAGCCAGAGTAATTCTAATTTGTGTGCTCTAGGGATCCATCATCTTTCCAATAAAAGCCATTTAACAGATGATTGCAGCTGTCTTTGATTGCATTCAAGTAGGGGCCCAGTCAGGGGACAAAACCCACCGACTCCTAGTTTTGAGTTAAAGGAACGTTTTGGGTTCAGTGGAAGTCAAATTCCATCATCTGTCATAAAAGCATCTGTGACGTGATTCAGGTAGCCATTGAAAATAATGTTGACTTGTCCTTCAGTTTGTGAAAATAAATAAAAATCATGTTTAAAGTAATACACTTACAGTGGAGGCCAAGGGAACAAGCGAAAAGTTGAAATATGAAGTTTTTTTCTTGGTAGAGTGATTATATTAATATTTCAGCACAAAAAAATCTATTGTTGAATCACATGCAATGAGAATAATCAGGGTTTGTGTCACAATGTGCTTTGTGCCATAAATGATGAGTTTAATATTTAGATGATGTTTAATAATAGCATTGTTATTTTTATTAAAGGGGTCATGAACTGAGAAATCAAAATTCCCTTGATCTTATATAAGAGGTTATCGTGCTATAAAAACATCCTTGAGTTTCAGATCTCAAAATTTTCTTGTTAGTCTATAAACAGCTTATATTGAAGGCAGTGTGTCAAAACTTTTGAAATGTTGTTCTCTATGATGTAATAGTGTGGATAAGCACCGCCTCCGCAGAAGATGATCAACGCCTGCTTCTACATCAGTGCCTGTTTAGCCCCGCCCACTGATTCACACATATAGGCCCGGTTTCAAAGACAGGGCTTAAACTAAGCCAGGATTAGGCCATAGTTGAATTAGGACATTTAAGTAATTTTTATAAACATGCTTAGAAAAAAAGCATTACTGGTGAGTATCTTGAGACAAAGCAAAGGCACTGATATATTTTAAGATCAGTCAGTGCCAGTTTCTTTCAGCTGAAACAGCTCAGATTTACATTTTAGTCTAGGACTAGGCTTAAGCCTTGTCTGTGAAACCAGGGGATAATGTTTATGAGAGAGGCGAACGCGTATCTTGATAACATTATAAGTGGACCTCAGAGAGCACTACAAAATAAAAAACAGAGGCAGTTCATGACCCTTTAATATTAATTTTTAAGGACATTTTTGCTTACTTTTGTATGATAAACAGTGTGTGTTTACGTTACGTGATTGTCACTTGATATCCTATGTACAATTTATAAAACCAGTTGAGAGCCACTGTGTTAAAAAAACAATTTGGTTGCATTTTCCATTTCACGTAAACATTGCGCAACTGAACATCTGCAAGCTTAGATTGGAAATAGCCGCATGAAAGGGCAAAGGTTAATAAGGGCACTTTTAATCCCTGAGCTGATTGTTTGAGTCAGTCCGTTCCTGTTTGTGCAGCTGTGCATGGAAAGAGAAGATTGAGAGAATGAGAGACAGAGACAGCAAGAGGATATGAGCATCGTGAAGGTGCAAACAGAAAGTGTGACCTGTGACCCTTGAGAAAGAACAACATGCTCAGCTCAGGGTGAGGAGCAGATAACCTTCTCTGATTGGTCACTGCTGAGGTGTTAAGCCCTTTGAGATGCAGTCAGCTCTGAAAGACATCAGTCGCCTTTCATCACGTTTCCCTTTACATTGAGGTTCTGGACTGGCAGGTTTGCCATTCAACCATGTATACTGAATTCGGTATACATTTCAAACAGAATTTATCAGACAACTGAAATCATTTTTATTACCCTTGAATTCTCATTTCATGGGGAATTACATCACTGATCTTTTGAGAATAAAAGAACTGGTAACACTTTGTTTTTTCAATAGTCCACTTTATACATTCTGCTAAGTAACTTTTCAACTAGCAGTCACTAGAGTATTAGTAGACTGTCTGCTTACTATCTGCTAACACTTTATTTTGATGCTCCCCAAACAGATATAGTCTAATCTAGTCTACTGACTATAAGTACCTTATTCAACTTACTCTACTAATCCTAAATCAGAATTATTTGACATGTAGTTGCAAAGTTGCTTATAGTTGAATTTCGAAAAAGTGTAACCAAAATAATCCAAAAGTAAATACCTTTGTTAGAAAAAGTATGTGAGGATTGGATTATAAATTAATTTAAGGTGACAATTGGATTCCAAACGTTTGAATAGTAGTGTATACAGAGCTGGGTAGATTACTTACAAATTGTAATCCTTTACTGATTACAGATTACATGATGAAAACTGTTAAATGTAATCTATTTTACTCATTTTAGGTAATGTATTCTGACTACTTTTTAGATTACTTTTTTATCTAACTTGTTTTAAGCTTACCATTAAACATATCATATTGATATAAAAAAGCAAAGAGGAAGAAAATATATTCCATTTTTTTTATATCAACATCATAAATGATAAAAAAAAAAATAATAATTAAATCATAAAACACTGAAAATATAAATACTGTATTTGTTTACCTACATGTCAGTATGACCATAAACCAACATCAGAGAACTATAAAAATGCAAATGTGTTGTTAAATTACTGAAATATTAACTTCCTCAGAGATATTTCAAGTAAACTATTAATTTTAAGGGGTTTGGTTGACAAAAACATTTGGGAATCCCTTAATTTTATATGAACAAACATTAATAAAACAACAATCACACTGTCAATAAAGTCTTTCAGGTTTGAATTTTTTATTTTATTTTATTTTATTTTATTTTATTTTATGTATTGTATTGTATTGTGTTGTATTGTATTGTGTTGGCCAGGCTTCCAGAGCCAATAGTTACTGGGTCACTGGATATGAATAAAACGGTGTTTCACAGCTATACATCACCAGTGTTTAGAAACTTGCATAATTATTTATTTCACACATGGTCTAATATCTTGAGAGTTGTCTATTTTTCCTCAAATTCGGAAGCATGGTGTGCAAATTTATTTGTAAAATGGTATATGGTATAACACAGTACGTTATTTAGAAAGGAAAACTTTAAAAAAGAAGAATTAGGGCGAATCAATAAATTATGAATAATTTAAAGTGTTGTGTGAATGATATGAAATCATGTAATCCATAAAAAATAACTATAATCTCATTATGAGCATTTTAAAACATACTCTAATTACAAGCACTTAATTTTTTCTTCTGGTTACATAATGTAACCACTTCCGGCTTCGCTACTGTTCGGACGCTCTTGCTTATTGCTCTGCGCTTTGCTCCCTATTTTTGTACTTTTTGTACTTTTCTCGGATCTCTCTAAGATTTTAACTTCAGCAGATCAGCACAGTGCTCAAACAACAAATTGTTTGGGTAAAGAAGACTCTTTGCCTCCCACTGCCAGCAGCTTACATTCCGGAGAAGGGAAAACACAGCTGTCTACATTCAAACAGACAAGAAAGAAATGCCTCTTGTGGAATCCACTTGCTGCATGAACTGCCACAGACTTCTTGAAACAAAGTTACTTGCTGGACTTCCAAAACAGGTGGAACACACAGCAGATCGTCATCACGGACCCTCTCAGCATACAGCCGGTGAGTCCTGTGAATCTCAACAGTTTATACCAAGTGTAGAGGAACAAGCCGAAACTGATCGACAGACTAATCGATGGCACAAACAGGGAGCGAGACCCAAAGGCTCTCGAGACATCAGATTATCACGAGTATCTCGTATTGCTGCGGTAGCATCCTCTACCCCAGATACGGCTATGACAAGGCTTGCAAACACTGGTATTCTACCACCCCCTATACATCTTGAGAACAGATTTGAAGCATTAATGAATGTGGGTGAGGAATCCCCAAATGTGACAAAACATGGATCGAATCAGCCAGCAGCTAACATCGCTACTAACAGGCGCTCGAGGTCGAGCAGACAGCGGCACTCAGCTCAGAGCGCAGCCGAGCCCAGGACTCTGATAGTGGGCGACTCTATTATCAGAAACATCAGTAGCAGGACTACAACTACATGCTGCTTTCCTCAAGCAACTGTCTCTGATGTGAACAAGGAACTTCGGAACATTCTGATGAAGCACAAGACTGCAAATCGAATCATTATCCATGTGGGGAATAATGATTTTTGGAAAGAGCAGTCAGAACTTCTTAAGAAGGATTTCAGTAAACTCTTTGAAACACTTCAAAGACTTGAAATTCAGCCGTTCATCAGTGGACCACTACCAGCAAGGGGAACAAACATGTTTTCACGGTTGCTTGGGCTGAATACATGGCTACAAAAAACCTGCGTTATAAAAGGAGTCAACTTCATTGACAACTTCAATATTTTCTGGGGCCATAGACAACTGTTTAAACTGGATGGCCTCCACCCAAACAAACTTGGTGCAAGAGTGCTAAAGGACAATATCTATTTCTCCATCCATCATCCTTCAGTGATGTGTGCCAATCCACTTAACCTGAATGGCACACACACACCTGGACAGAATATGAGTGACCACAGGACTTCATATCAGCTTCAGAGTCATCATGTTGTTGAAGAATAACCACAAGGACACAGACAACGCCACGCAGCCAAAACAACCACTGCTCATGGAAATCCCGGCTGAGCTCTGCCCACAGAGCTCATCACATGCAGACTGTGACGTATCACAACAGCTCCAAGACTCAGCACCCAAGGACGACTTTCTGGAAAACAGCCAGGAAAGCCAGGACAACATATTACAGCCACCGGAAACACCAGAGGCACCAGACACATTATCTCTCTCTCCAGCATCTCCACTTCTAAGCTTCTCACAGAAAATGGAGGAACTGGTGCATGCTGGGACCAAACTCTCCCACTCTTTCGCTGCAAGCCCCCAGATATCAACTAAAAAACGGCGGGCCCCCCAACCACCAAAGACTGCAGGCCCAGCTCTCCCCCCTCCTCCTCCTCCTCCTCCTGTGAGAGCTCTCCGGCCGCTGCCACAACGCCAGGGCCAAAACCCTCCATCGGCTGTAGGTGAACCAAAAACAACTGAAAACAGCTCTCAATGATATGTGTCGGGTCCCCGCTATATTAGCAGCAACATTCACAAATGTTTACAGAACAAGCGGGAACCCAGTGTGCCTGTAGCCTTCTCTATTTCTGTTTTATCACTCTCTGTCACCACTGAATCTAGATCTGTCTCTGTCAGAAAGAGATGCATCAATGAGAACACTAGTGCGCTATTTATGAAGGCAATATCTTTAACACCAAGCATTTCTGCAGACTCTGTTGATCTTCTCCTAGATTCATTTAACTCTAAAGTTAGAAATGTTATTGATGATATTGCTCCGATAAAGGTCAGCAGAAGACTGGCAGACAAAATCATTTTGGAGAAAATCAACAGCAGTTCAGAGTATGAAAAGACAATGCAGAAAAGCTGGCGGATGTGGAAGACGAAACTAGAAATCCCACTATAGCATCTATAAAGACAGCCTTCATGCTTTCAATGTGGAACTAGCCACAGCCTAGACAGACCTTCTTCTCAAACCTTACATAAACAGTAACTTAAACAACACTCGCACTCTTTTGCGACAGTTGAGAGAGCTGACAAACCCCAAGTCAGATTCCCAGTGAAATGCTCTCCGACAGCAAATGCAATGAGTTTGCTTCCTTCTTTTCTGAGAAGATCAATAATATCAGAAAGGAGATTGGCACATCCTCAAGTTATGCAGAGGTCACACAGATTCGACCACAATTTCAAAAGAAGTGACTATGTCTGTTTTGAAGCAATTGATAACAAAATTTTGGAAGAAATAGTACAGCATCTTCATCGTCAACCTGCTATCTTGACACACTTCCCACATCTTTTTCAAAAGTGTGCTTAACTGTTGGAAGCTGATCTCTTAGAAGTGGTGAATGCCTCACTTCTTTCTGGGACTTTTCCAAACTCCCTTAAGAACTGCAGTTGTTAAGCCCGCTAAGAAGCGCAATCTTGATAACACCATGTTGAGTAACTATAGGTAATATAAAATCTTCCTTTCATAGGTAAGATTATTGAAAGAAATAGTTTTAAAATGCAGCTGAACAACTATTTAACTCAAATGGATACCTGGACAATTTTCAATCTGGTTTCGAGCGCATCACAGCACAGAGACAGCACTCATTAAGATAAAACAAATATTATGCAATTCTAGGGTCTGGCAAAATATGGTGCTGTTATTACTGATCTGCAATTACCGCATTTGACACTGTTGGTCATAAAAACATCACTTGCTGGAGACTGGAAAACTGGGTGGGGCTTTCTGGGATGGCACTCAGACAGAACAGATCATGCTTAGAAGGGAGGATTATTATCTTGTGAGTATGAGCACTGATCTAGTGGACAGCTGCATGACTGCAGAGTCCCACAAGGCTCAATTCTTCTGCACTCTTGTTTGGCCTGTGTCTATGGAGTCAGATAATGAGGAAGAACCAAATTACCTCAGCTATGCTGATGATGCCCAACACCTAGCATATCTCCAAATGACTGGCCCAAAAAATCATTTCCCTCACCAATGCATTGATGAGTGATTTGAAGTGTGCCAGCTTTCTTCAAAGCTAATAAAGGAAAAACTGAATGTTTACATTTAGAAATAAAGATGAAGTTTTAGAGCAAGTATATCTTGACTCTAGGGTCAAACAACTAAAAGCAAGTAAAATCTTGGGAGATTGTCTGGAGACAGACCTTAGTTTTGAGAAATAGTCATGTCAAAGCAGTAACTAAATCAGTATACTATCATCTCAAAAACATTGCAAGAATTAGATGTTTTGTTTCCAGTCAAGACTTGGAGAAACTTGTTCATGCCTTTATCACCAGCAGGGTGGACTATTGTAATGGTCTCCTCACCGGCCATCCCCAGGAAGACCATTAGACAGCTGCAGGTCATCCAGAACACTGCTGCCAGGATTCTGACAAGAACCAGAAAATCTGACCATATCACACCAGTCCTCAGGTCCTTACACTGGCTTCCAGTTACATTTAGGATTGATTTTAAAGTACCTTTACTCGTTTATAAATCACTCAATGGCATAGGACCTAAATACACTGCAGATATGCTCACTGAATATGAACTTAACAGACCACTCAGATCATTAGGATCGAGTCAGTTAGAAATACCAAGGGTTCACACAAAACAAGGGGAGTCTGCTTTTAGCTATTATGCCACCAGCAGTTGGATTCAGCTTCCAGAAGAGATCAGATGTGCTAAAACGTTAACCACATTTAAATGCAGACTCAAAACTCATCTGTTTAGCTGTACATTTATTGAATGAGCACTGTGCTACGTCCGAACTGGCTACTTTATATTTATCTTTAATCTATTTCTAACTGTTTGATTATTTTTAAATCATTTCTAATTCTTGTTTTTTATTATTTTTTAATTTCTTGTTTTCTTGTAGTTATTATTCTTTTAATGACTATTTTACTTCCTTTTTATGTAAAGCACTTTGAATTACCATTGTGTATGAAATGTGCTATATAAATAAACTTGCCTTGCCTTGCCTTGCCTAATGCAGATTACATGTAATCTACCCAGCACTGAATGTATATTAGATATTTTATGAATATAAATAAAAAAGATAGACCCCAGCGTGCATCTTTCATTCCACAGCAGAAAGAAATTCATACAGATTTGGAATTAAAATGAGAATGAGTAGATTTTTGTGCAAGCTATTCCTTTAAAGGGATAGTTCACCCAAAAACTGAAATTCTGTCATTTACTCACCCTCAAATTGTTCCAAACCTGTATGAGTTTCTTTCTTCTGTTGAAGATTTGGTTATTAGCTTTTTTCAAAATATCTTCTTTTGTGTTCAACAGAAGAAAGACGTTCATACAGATCTAGAATGACATGAGAGTGAGTAATTGATGACAGAATTGTAATTTTTGCGTGAACTGTCCCTTTAAGTGTAAATGTGATGATGTGCAGTTGTAACCGTGGTCAGTTGGTGGCAGTGTGTGTGTGAGAAAAGTGAGAGGGCATTACGGTCTCCCTCCACTGCCCTGAGACAGCGTACAGGTGCTGCAAGTCAGGGCTCAATTTAACAAATGTGCATGTGTGTGCGAGCTGCCCAAAAGGGGATGGTGGATCACATTACATTATCCTCAGTGTCTCAAAGTGTTAAGAGCTGTCAGCCACTGTAGTCATTAAGTCCTTCAGAAGTACACAATAAATCAGAGAGGAGACCTCCACAGCTGCTCCAATCCTCCTCTCAACCCTCACTAATGTGTGTGTGTGTGTGTGTGTGTGTGTGTGTGTGTGTGTGTGTGTGTGTGTGTTCAAAAATTCAGATGTTTTTATTCTGATATTTCAGACTGCTTTTACTGGTGGAAACAATATACTTAACTTATATAATTAACAGAACTTCACAACACAAGAACTAGAAAATTGTCAGGCAAACAAGATAAAACTATTATATTTTTATCATAACATTATTTTTTTAATTTATGGGAAGCATGTGGATTTCATACTGCAATATGTAATGATGTACGTGCATTCATTTTCAATAATTCAGAACATTGCTACTCCTTGCCAGATGCAAGAATTAAAAGCATATTTTTAAACTAGTAACAGCAGGAGGGCTGTTTCTAAGAAAGATAAAGTACTTAATCAGTGGCATATGGATGTACTAGAAACATGCATTCATTTTCTGACAAAGGAATCTTTTATTACACTTACAAATGTTTAAGAAAAAGAAACAACAACTGTATTTACAATAAGCATGTTATTTTCCTTTTCGTTTAAGTACTGTAGGATTCCTAAATTAGCTACGTCAGGTAGTTTATCCCTGTAAAGCCTACTGTTTCGATGCACACATTTTTACAAATTGATATGCTAAAACCTCTAAGCTTCATGATCAAAACTTTGCTGGAAAAGAAAATCTTCTACATCTGTCCTAATTTAGCAAGTAAAAGGCTTGTTAATATAATTGTAAAAACATCCATCTCCAGGTCTTCTTCATGTTTCTTTTTGCTGTGAAATGTTGAATGATTTTTATAAAATAAACAAGAAGAACTTTTACATTGTTAGTAATATTTGAACACTGAAGCAACTAAAGCAAACTGAAGAAAAGTTTACTGGATTATTCGTAATATTCATATTGTCCATGACAATGCATGTTAAAATGTTAAAATTCATTTTACTTTTTGGCCATTTACTGTATATATCAGAATAAATCTGAATAAAACTGAGGTGTTTTTTTTTTCTCTTCAACATTATTTCACTCTTTCATGAGCCATAAAGTATCAAATATGACACTCAACAAAAAACACACAAGCCAAAAAAAATATTTTTCTGACTTTTATTTTATGTCAGGAGTTACAGAGTTAAGTCTGGATCAAAGCTACCAAGTTGTTCTCCAAAACATCTGAATTTGTAACCACTTCTGTACATATTACTAACACGTAATCAAAAACAAACTGCCTATTATTAACATATTGGCTGTTTATTAGTACTTATAAAGCACATATTCTGCATGAACATATTCTACATCCCTAATCCTACCCAATACCTAAACTTAACAACTACCTTACTAACTATTAATAAGCAGCAAATTAGGAGTTTATTGAGGTTGTAGTTAATGGTTTGTTAATGGCAAGAACTGGACCTTAAAATAAAGTGTGACTGAAAATATTCTGTGATTTATTGATCCACAATATGGATTTATCAGCAGCTTTGTCAGAGACTGAGGTTGTGATTGTTACTCGGGATCTGCAGAAGACAAGTGGTTTGGACGTGTTTAGTGATTTTGGCAAGCGGCGCTCTGGGTTTGGCAACAGCTGACCCTATTTTACACTTCACACTGAGCAGCAGTTTCATGGAAACACAGCGCTCTCCTCTTCACCCCTCCAAACCCAACACACACCGCAGGGACATCGCTCATTCTCTGGTTTGTGTGTGAGGCTGCTGTTGTGCGGAACTTCCTGTGTGGTGTGTATGTATGTGTGTGTCCTCACCCAACTCTCTCACTCATTAGAGCTCTGAATGAGCCACCTGTGTGACTCAGTTGGGCAGTAACCCCATCTGCTGCCCCACTAATCTACTCAGAGAAAGACGGATAAGAGAGAGATAGACAGACACCGAGAAAGAGAATATGACAGATCATTTATCACAGACAGAGGAGAGTGATGGCTGTCCCAAAACTTTTTCATTAATGGACAATCTTTGCGCTCTGGACTGTTCAGGTGCTGCTTTTTTCTTTATGAGGATATACTTTTTGTAACCAACTAAAAGGCTGCTTTTAGAACTACAGACACTTCTGTGTGTCAGAGGTTAATTTTTGTTCTTTTATTTTGTTTACTCTTTTTGTTTTGTTATGTTTTGGAAACTTTTGGCAAGAACTTAGTCATTTACTTATTCATTATACATTTTTAAAATGTAAAAATCTATCTATCTATCTATCTATCTATCTATCTATCTATAACTGTCTATCTATCTATAACTGTCCATCTGTCTGTCTGTCTGTCTGTCTATCTCTCTCTCTCTCTCTCTCTCTCTCTATATATATACATATACATAGATTATCTGTTGCTTTTTCCACAATCATTGAAAGCAAATAAATAAATATGTTTTGCAATTCTGCAAAATATATTTTTTTTCTTTTACCATTTTGAGTTAATAAAGACTACTTTAATATTGCAACAGGGCAACATCTATTACAGCCAGTCGCAAATCACATAGTCTGCATTCGGCCCCATTACTGCAGCCCGAAACCACACAGAATGCCATCCATTTATGTGAAATAATTTGTCAAATACAGTTGTTGATACATGAAACATGTTCAAATTAAAATAATTACAGTCCTTTTGTTTGTGTAGATTATACAGCCCACAGAAAAATGTTGCTGTAATTGTTGTTTCGAGTGTTGGAGTTGTTGGGAGTGTTTGCCTCTGTTTTTCCCCATCAAAATGCACTTCATTCTAGCTCCACATTCAACAAGACTCTGCAGTTATTTGACAGCTGCAGGTCACTACAGTCACTGCACTAAATAAATAAAGGTGAACAGGTCAAAGCTGTTACTGTATCGTGGAATATAACAATGCAGAGTTGATCAATCAGTATCCATTGCCTCAATTTTTTAAATGTTCGGGATGTTTGTGTCAGTGACATTTCTGACCCGGGGCCCTGGTTAACTTCTGACCCTGGACAGAACAAGAGGGTAAATTGGACTAAAACCAACATGAAAATTCAAGAGAGAGAGCTAAGGAAAGGGGGAGGAGAAACAAGCGGAAGGATTGGTGAAGCATCTCACAATGAGCTATTGAGCAGATCTAAGTGCTCTCACTGAGCAGATGTGGTGGGTGTATCTGAGTTGCGTGACACAATCGCTCGCAGTGATTCTGTGAGTGCCGACTAAAGATATGGAATTCATAGGGATAGAAGGAATAATAGCTTGGATGAATTCCAGAACTCCTCCAATGTGATTAGGCCTCTGTGCACATGTTAAAAGGTCCTTGTGTGGCGACATTTAGCTGCTGTTACCATGACAACGATGACATCTTCAGTCATTATACATAGGAGGGTATGCCGTGGAATGATCAACCAGTTCTGTGCTTTTTTTTAAATTATATGTACAATGCAGATCACCCTTAAATGTAGGTGTAAGTAAGGAGGTTTTACTGTCAAAGAAATACTTGAACAGAAACTTTTTCAGCTGCCTTGGTTCTAGAAGCATGTTTTCCATTTATTTATTTCAGAAAAATATTTTATCGTTTAAGTGTTTTAGATATGTACAGCTAAAATTTCATTATAGTATAGTAGTTCACCAGTGCTCTGATTGGTAGATTTGTCATCAGGATTATGGGTTTTACTGTTAAAGATATAGTTCACCCAAACATGAATTTCTTGTCATTGTGTTTTATTTCTTGAAAAACCTTCATGCTGTCACGGTGCACACACGAGGAGGATACAGGAACACGCAGACGAGGATATAACTCAAATCAAAAGTCTTTAATGAAGACATCAGGGCAAGACAAGGCAAGGCTGACAGAGACAGGAACACCGAGTAACGAGTAGACCAGACAAAATCAAACTGAACAGACAGGACTATAAATACATAGGATAATCATAGATAATTAGACAAACACAGCTGGACAAGAATTAACTAATAATCACACTAAACAAGGACAGCTCGGAGGCGATGGCGGAGCTGGGAGCTCCGAAGGCCATGGCGGTGCAGGGAGCTCAGGAGGCCATGGCGGTGCAGGGAGCTCAGGAGGCCATGGCGGTGCAGGGAGCTCAGGAGGCCATGGCAGGTGGTGCTTGTGGCCACTCCAGCCGGAACCCTTCAGCCGGTCCCTCAGCAACCGCTTCCACTTCCGCGACAAGGAGAGGCAAGTCCCGACGAGTCTCCTTGGACAAGACCGACATGACAAGGTGATTAAAATGTTCCTGTGGGCAAGACACGACTTAAAAATGGCACTCCTGGCCATAACATGTGGACTGGATCCACAGGACTTGGGAACGGCGCTCCTGGCCGAAATTAGGGAACTGGATCCTCTGGAACCGGAAACGGCACTCCTGGCCGTGTCTACGGAACTGGATCCGCGGGAACTGGGAACGGCACTCCTGGCCAAAAATAGAGAACTGGATCCTCTGGAACCGGAAACGGCACTCCTGGCCGTGTCTACGGAACTGGATCCACGGGACTCGGGAACGGCACTCCTGGCCGTGTCTAGGGAACTGGATCCACAGGAACTGGGAACGGCACTCCTGGCCATGTCTAGGGAACTGGATCCTCTGGAACCAGAAATGGCACTCCTGGCTGTGTCTACGGAACTGGATCCACGGGACACGGGAACTGCACTCCTGGCCGTGTCTACAGAACTGGATCCACGGGACTCGGGAACAAGCATCTGGCCGTGTCTAGGGAACTGGAGCCACAGGAACTGGGAACGGCACTCCTGGCCGTGTTTAGGGAACTGGATCCTCTGGAACCAGAAATGGCACTCCTGGCTGTGTCTACGGAACTGGATCCACGGGACTCGGGAACTGCACTCCTGGCCGTGTCTACGGAACTGGATCCACGGGACTCGGGAACGGCACTCCTGGCCGTGTCTAGGGAACTGGAGCCACAGGAACTGGGAACGGCACTCCTGGCCGTGTTTAGGGAACTGGATCCTCTGGAACCAGAAACGGCACTCCTGGCTGTGTCTACGGAACTGGATTCGCGGGAACTGGGAACTGAAGTGAACCGCAGCCGGCGGGCTTGATGTAGTAGAGGCCGGCGGGCTTGACTTCCAATGAACTGGAGGCGGGCTTGCCACATGCAGTCCAGGCGGGCTTGCCACATGCGCTCCAGGCGGGCTAGGGTGAGCCACGGACGGTGGCGTGACTTGAGGGAGCCGCGGACGGCGGCGTGCAGGCGTGCATGGGTGAGCCGCGGACGGTGGCGTTGATTTCCCCTCGAACGGTAGGCTTGGGAGCCTCGGACGGACAAACACAGGAACAAAACCAAGACTTTCAAAAACGGAAAAAAAACGGGGTGAGTGGGTGCCGCTTACTGTTTGGTCTGGTCTTCTGTCACGGTGCACACATGAGGAGGATACAGGAACACGCAGACAAGGATATAACTCAAATCAAAAGTCTTTAATGAAGACATCAGGGCAAGACAGGGCAAGACAAGGCAAGGCTGACAGAGACAGGAACACTGGGAGTAGCGAGTAGACCAGACAAAATCAAACTGAACAGACAGGACTATAAATACATAGGATAATCATAGATAATTAGACAAACACAGCTGGACGAGAATTAACTAATAATCACACTAAACAAGGACAGGAAACAAACCAAAAAAGGACACAAGAGGCAGGAACACATGACACACGACACAAGGCTGACACATGCAAACAAAGAAACAAAGAAACAAACAAGAAACATCCATAGCCATAAAATCATATTTATACCATATAGCATGTTTGCTAGTAGAATACTTGAATACTTAAACAGAGCATACAGAGTACAATCACTTTTCCAGAGATTTTTCAGCTACCTTCTAGAAGTATGTTTTCTATTTATTTATTTCAGAAAAATATTTTAGCATTTAAATGGCTCATGAGCTGAGAAATCAAAATTCCCTTAATCTTTTGATATATAAGAGTTCATTGTGCTACAATGCATTCTGTAAGTTTCAGAACTCAGAACTCTACCAAAACAACAGCTTGTGGAATGTGCCACTCTATGATGTAATAGTGTGGATAAGCACCGCCTCTGCAGAAGAAGATCAACGCCTGCTTCTACATCGCTGCCTGTTTAGTCCCGCCCACTGATTCACACAAGCAGTGTAAATGACGAGAGCGGCAAACACAGGTCTATGCAGAAACCAAACAGTAAACTTCATGTCAGTAAGAACTTGGTCTTTTGTTCACTTGATTTTACAGCAGATTTGTTTACAAACAAGGCACAATTTTCAGAATTTTCAGAACTATATTGGATCCGACTGTAATGTCTCAACACACAAGTGTGAGTACGTTTTATTACGTGCTCACTATTGCTTTGTTTGTTATTACAAATTGTTTGATATGTACTGAGTATTTATGCGTTTTTAACCTAAATCACAGCAGCATCCATTTATGAGGAATGTACAGTACGCTGTCAAACAAACACAACTATTAGCCAATAATAGCAGCGGGCATTTATTTCCGTGTATACAATCCACCATACCTATTCAAACAGAGCATTCTGATGAGGGGGGTTAAAAAAGGACAGAAAGTAGCTTATTACTTCGGTCCCACTTTATATTAGGTGGCCTTAACTACTATGTACTTACATTTAAATTAATCATTTGATACAGTGCACTTATTGTGTACATGTTTTTACATTGTACTTATATATTTTTTTAAAAATAACTATATGTAGTTACATCTGTGATTAAATTCTGTAATTACATTTATATTTACACTGTTGACCTATTACTTACACTTTAATCCACCCTTAAACCTACCCATACCACCAAACCTGTCCCTAACCTTACCCGTATCCCACCTCAATAGCAGCAAAAGTCTTTTGCAATACAGTATGAACACAATAAGTACATTGTACTTATTTTTTGATGTAAGTACATAGTAGTTAAGGCCACCTAATATAAAATGTGACCATTACTTCTAAATTCAGTTGTTGTTGTTGTTGTTTTTTGTTTAGTTTTTTTTGCTTTTTGCAGTTCATGACCACTTTAAGAGTTTTAAGCCATAAACCAAACAAACCAGCACTTTTCTTTTAACTAGCTCTTTACTCTTAATAAAAGGTATATAAAAATTGCAAAAACAAGACATAAAGTGTGCATAAATGACCTCATCATGTGATGCACTGCAAACAAGAAAATTATATATATATATATATATATATATATATATATATAGCAAAAATTTCATTATAGCATAGTGGATATTTTACCAATGCAATGGATAGTGTAGTTCTTCACTGGGAATTTGGCAAATGAAGATGATCTTTCTAGAAATTATTGCTGAAATCTCACTGACAAGTGGCTGGTAACAGAAGGCAGATCACATGAGCTCCAGTGTCCGTACACCCATCTGTAATCACTGCTTTGCTTTGCTGTTCATTTGCATTAAGTTTATTTTTACTGCGTTGCTAACAGCCACTGTCACTCTAGTCATCACAAACCTTGAACTCTTATGATGTGACAAATTCACTTGACTCCAATGCAGGTGCACACAGACACAGTGTATTGGAGGATGTTGTGTGGAGATGTGCTCTGTCTCAAAGACCTGCTGACCTTCTCTCAGGTTCCTTCGCTGTACTGACTCAGCAAGAGTGTATGTGTGTGTGTTTGCATGTGTGTGAGCAACTCTGCTGCTAATAGCAAGAGCAGTCCAGCTCAACAATACAAGCTGACCATTGGATAGCATTTCCGGGGGTTTTTTCTTCTTTTTTTGGAAATAAGAAAAATGTGGCGAGGGTCATCATTGAAACCTTGTATATTGGTTTCTATATGGAATTTGAGCAAATAGGTGGGCAAAAAAATCTTTTCACTTAAACCCAGTATTTTTTAATTAAAATCATAGACCTAATTAGTCATTTCAGTATATTTAAATAATCATTTCTATCCACATTCATTACTATTTCACAGTAATTTCTATTCACTTGTTTATTTTGATACTTGTCGTTAACTAAATAATTGAATGATCATGAATAATCTTTGCTGTCAAGGCATATAATGAAAATATAATTTAAATGTAAATGTGAATGATATCAGCAGAAGAGGAGCTAAAGGAGAGAGTGTGCAGCTATCATTCTCTCTCTCGCTGAGCTGTTTACAGCTCTGCAGTCCTGAGTAAATACTGGCAGAGTGCTGTGCAAATACAGCCATGCTTCAGGAGGCTGCTGCTCTGTGTGAAATAAACATGACACACACCTGCAAGAGCATCAGGACCATCTCCATCATCTCTAATCAACCTCAGCATGACCGGACGGGTCAAGTTTCTACTCAGCCAATAGACATTAATGATGATTGTGGATGGTCATGGGATGTATTTATCAGTCTGACTTTAGAAGTTCTCAGAATTTTTTTTTTCTTCCAGATTTCACATAAATAATTAAATAAATAAATAAATAAATATACAAGCCTTGAGAAATAAAACACACTGAACAACTGTGCTTAAATCAAATTAACTACTTCTTTTACTATTATTGGTACTATTATATCTACAGTATGTACACTGTACACACTGTGGAAATTTGTAAATACATGCAGTATAATGTATTACATTTGCCAAAATATGTAGTACACAATTCATGGAATAATATTTCCCACAATGCCTTGTGCTCAGCTACGGTGGCCCAATAGTGCACAACACAACGAAATTGCCACAACACAACACATAGGACTAATTTCATTGTGTTGAGCTAATTTCGTTGTGTTGAGCTAATTTTGTTGTATTGTGCTAATTTTGTTGTGTTGCAACTTGTTTTCCGTTGTGTGGTGGCTTGTTTCTGTCGTATTGCGATTTGTTTCTGTTGTGTTGTATAAAAAACATTTTGGGTTCCCAAAAGAATTGTTAAAGGTTCTTCATGGAACCACAGATGGCAATAAAGAACCTTTACTTTTTAGAGTGTATGAATTCAACATTCTACTCTTTCATATACTGTTTTTCACCTACCATAACAGGGAAGTATGCCTGTTCACATGAAGCCTGTATCTATGTGCATTTAGCACACCCTATACAAAGCCATCATTGTATTTCGAATCTGACATTATCTTGACAGCAAAGCAGATACATCGAGGCAAATAAAGCAATTATCTTTTAAGTACGCTTAGCTAATGGCCTTGTAGATGAACAGTTCATGAAGGGATTCTTCATCTGGAACAACCCTACGAGTAGCATCCCCTAAAAGGGACCAAAATGGCATTTGGAATTAGCCCACAGACAACCTTGGCTTTTTAATTTCCCATGATAACCTTCACCGCTGATGTGCAGTCATCAGCGTCATGGCACCCCCATGGGGCCACTCCAAGCACTGCCGCTGGGTCAGAGTTAATGCTCGGAAAACAGGAACTCCCTAATCAACAAGCAGCCGTGTGCAGCACCAAACAAAGGTCTCATTCAAGACCGCTTTTTGATTGACTTGATGGGTGGTTTAATGCATAATGTGTCTATGGACATCAAAACAATTTCTTTAATATGAACTCATAAAAGCATTGCATGCATGAAACTGATAAAAGAAATTGAAATTTGGAGTATGTCACACAAATTTAGCCACAAAGCTTTTTAGGACGGCCAGACACCCTGTAAGTGCTCTTGTTTATGTGTTCTGAACATTCATTTCTCTGTGACTTTCAACAAAAGTTTCTTTTAAGTGCAACACTAACAAGATCCAGAGTGCACGGGCTTTAAATGCAAGACAAAATTTATTGGCCTGTTTTTAAACTGTCTCAATCCAGACATAACAAATTTAAGTGGCAATAACAGGTGGAAATAACAGAGACTTGACACGGTATAAGTGACTGCTTTACACAGAGAGGAAACATATGCGGCCGGGAGAGTCTGTAATCTTGTGTAAAGCTGTGAGTATTGCTGAAACCAAATCTATGTCTACAGTACAAGCCTAAAGCAATCAGCAGCAGAGATGTGGATTAGACTAACCAAACTGGATCGGAGTCCTGCCTGATGCTCAAACACACACACACACACACACACACACACACAGACACACACACACGCACGCACGCACACACACACACACACACACACACAGACACACAAACAGACACACACGCACGCACGCACGCACGCACAGACACACAAACACACACACACACACACACAGACACACAGACACAGACACACACACACAGACACACACACATATATACTCACACTAGAACTGCACAACTATGACAATAATCATAAGTTGTTCTCTTTAAGTTGCATTCACAAGTATTTATGTGATTATATGATTTTAATAATGATATTTTCAAGAAGTATCTCAAGACCATCACCAATCATGAAAAATAATCAAAAGGAAAATAAATAAATAAAAAATACATTCTAATCCTTTATTTTATTCTTTTTTATTTCAAATTTGCAAATAAAACCTTTTTTAAAGGGAAATATGCATAAATCAGGTCTTTATTTAGTCATGTATGTTTCCTATTTAAAAATACTTTAAATCCAAAGTGGTGCCTAAATGACACAGTCAGCCAACTTTCTTACTTTATTTACAGTATAAATTCAACATTTTACATAGTTTTAACACATAAAATGCATTTCCGTCATATGGCCTTGTAAAGATTTCTGAAGTGAGCACCAGGCTGAAAGCCATCACAAACAGCACTCTTGTCTCATCTACAGTATTTGCTCCAGCAGTACTTATAGCTCCAGTTTTTCCACCAGCTCTGTAATATGCACAAGTCCTCCAGCAAGAGAGATCATTAAATTCCCATTAAAGTTGAGTTAGTGTGTAAGTCGAGCACTGGTCCTGTTCATGTCTTGTAACACCTCATTGAGCTCTCAGAAGCCCTCCGCACACCCGGAGCCAACAGGGTCACGCAGAGGGTGAGACATTTATGAGGTGCCAGTATTTGCCCTGGATGGCATTTCTCTGGTAGACAACAGGCAATGCACCTGAAATGAAGAGGGGTGGGGTATATTGCTGGATGCTTTTTTAAAGAATTAAAACAGTCTCTTAGAAACACTGAATAAATAATAAAAGCTGTAATAATAGTAATTTTTAATAATGGTTTTTATGTAGTCAGTATTTAAAACGAAAGCAGACAGGGCTTCTATGAAACATACCCAACCCGATCTCATGAGAAAACGCATTACATATGAATTTACGTATGAATTCATATAAAGTAATTCATATATTTTGAAAAAAAAAGCATGAGTTTACACTCCTA
>JAFVLL020018381.1:0-12500 GCA_021397915.2 Tor tambroides | reverse complement strand
CTAAGTACATTCACAACTCTATCCAGTGCCCTCTTGTGTCAAAACAGTCAAACGTAAAGGCAGAGTACAAAAAGGCGCGCACACACACACACACACACACACACACACACACACACAGACAGAGACCTTTTATATAAACCTTGCTCTGCTTACATGAGTTTTTTTTTTTTTTAAATAAACAAATCTAAACAAATCCTACATATCAATCATACTGGAAATATGATGTCAAACTATTAATGGGGAACAAGTCATAAGCACAGGCTATGCTCAAAATGGAATAGTAGTGTATTACTAAGTAAATACTGCACAGTATATAGTGTTTACTGCCTAGTTTGCCAAAATCATTGAAAATAAAATTCTCATTGTATGTATAATTCACATTTGGCATTTTGATCAAATCATTAGTCAAGAAGTTCAGTTGCCACACTGAAAATGGAAGGTCAAGTGGAGTGCATTGCATTGTGGGATACAAAATTCCATGCTTTATGTATGCTGCACATTTTGGTAATGTAGCAGGTATTCTAATCATACAGAAAATTTGGATACTGTGCAGTATACATACTACATACTCCAGCAATAAGAAAAGTGTGCTACTTCAAACATATATGCTTTTCTTTCAGGCTCTCTGCAGTAAGCAAATTACAAGGCCAAATGTGGCATTGGGGAGACTCTAGAAGTTCATTTGTAAATCTGAAAGGATGAGGGTGAACGGTCAGGAAACGGAGAGGGTCAGTGAACAACGTCACTTCCCCTGCAGGGCTGAAGCTGTTGTTAATGGGGTGGCAAGAGGTGAAGGTCTGACTGTAGCTCAAGCCATATGCACCTTAGTACGACACTTTTGGGTCAAATAGATCCCAGCAAATAAGACATCTTCATCATGATCTATTGGTTTTGTAATGAAACAGTAACACTGACAATAAATAAACACTAATGATAAAACAACATTAAAAAAAATAATACTTGTACAGTGAAGATTGCATAATCAGAAATGACTATTTTTGGCACAAAAGAAGAATTCTATGATTGTGTGAGCCTTTCAAACAGTGGATGCTCCTTCATGCATGAATGCGATTGTCCCTCACAGTGAAAAATGAGTGCATGGAGTACAGTCTGACTGTACGCCGACTTCTCTATGAACTCCAGCTGTGCCTAGTGCTCTAACAATCCCTTGCTTTTAGTGCCCTGACCCTGGGATACTAAGGTAAAGAATCAGGTGTATTTCGCCATTAATAGAAATACTCCTTTTGATGGGTGCTAAATTTAAAAATGCGGCAAAAACTTTGTTGAGATGCAAAGAAATATGTAAACACAGTGCAGGATGCATTTGAAAACAAACAAAAAATGCATCAAATACAGTAATAACACATGTCAGAATTCTTTTTCAGGTACTTCTGGTACTACATACCAATATTTTAGGTGAATCTCACAAATTAGGCCAAGAACAAAAAATCATTGTGTCCAGGCAGACCTTCTGATTTTCATTACTGTATTATGGTAAAGAGAATGACATGTGCTTAATGTCACTATGCGTCAGTTTAAATGGTCCTCAAATCAGGCTTTGTGATTTCTTCATGAAGCAAAATATGACCTGGACATTTCTTAATGAGATTCAGCAAAACTGATTCAATTTAGCCACTGATGTCAAATTTGTAGAACCATTTTAAGGTGTCAATACTTTTTTTTCCCTTTTGTTTTTAAGTGTTTTGAGTCTGGTAACATAAGCAACCAAAGAAAAAAAACGAAGTAAGACATTAGAGGAACAAATGCCCAAAGTGCAGCCGAAAAAAGGATGGTGCCCTGTGTAACCCCTCTCCCTGAAAGAGAAAGCAGGGCAGGGACGATTCCTCTCTCACTGTATCAGCAGGCCGTGTGCAGTGCAATGCATACAACATCAGTCCACGCTCTCACAGAAATCAACAACTACTATATCACCCACTTATACAAAAATAAATCAATTAGAACATGGTAAGATAAGCCTCTGTACATTACACTTATATAAAATAGCTTCGAATATTTACATATAGACAACAACAAAGAAAACACCAAAAAAAAAAAAAAACACCGCCAAAAAAACCCACCAGCAACCTGTCATGTACAATATACACCTGAATAAAAAGACATGTTAAGAGGTACTGAAGTGTATGGCTTATTAGGAAATAATTCCCTATATATACACATAAATGAACTTAATATATATTTAGATCTATATGTACTTAAATATCCCTGGAATCATGAAAGTGACGTGCGGAGAGTGCCCCACACCGCCACTGCCTACAACATGGCTCAAGTCTTCATAAACATCTGCCATGTTCTCCAAACCAAGAGTTTTGCTTTGGTGATCTAAGATCAGATAACGGTTCATATAAAATTAGATCCACAATATGTTCATTAGAAAACCTCAGAAGAGAATTAGGACCATGGACAAACTGCATCTACTGTACTGTAAGGTATCGCTAGGAGGAGCATGCAAATATCTCCCCAGAGTGGACATAGTTTATGGGTATGAGGGTGGTAGTCTGCTTCCTGGTCCTCTGTCAGAAAGTCCAGCCTCTTATTTGCAGTGCAACATCTCTGACTTTCGACCAAAGACAACTCAGTAGTATACTCAGACATGCAAGTCCAGTGCTAACAGAGTATGGACATCCCGTCTGCAGTGAGCAGCTGGCCACTGGTGGGGTCGTAAGTGCCGGCCAAGTAGTAGAGGTCATGATAGCTCCCATCAGACTTCCTGTTGCGGGTCAATCGCTCGTATTCCTCTCGTGTGACCACCTGACATTTGTGAGAGATTGTCTGGACGTCGTTTTCATCCTCATGGCATGACTGGTACAGAGCATGCTGAAAACAATGAAAAGTTATCATTTCAATTTTCCTCAACGTCTCTTGCTATCTGCAAGTATTGTCACAACATTAACATTTCAGTAGTGACTGTCAAAACCAACACCAAACACCGAATAGTGCTGCTAACTTTAACTAATTAACACCCGGGTGCAAATGTATGATTTCTATCATGCTAGTGAATTAATTACAGTTCATGACTGTAGCGAAGGTAATGAAACAATGACAACATGAATTAATATCCAAGGACCATAACCCACTTGACCCAATTCTACCAATACCATTTAGTTCAACTTAGTCAGTACCTTGCCATCACGATGTCTCTTGCCTAGCTTGGTCTCTTCAGGGTGGTAGAACCACTGGACCTTCACGACCATGCTGCTCTGCCATGATTCCCAGAAACTCTCAATGCGGCCGATTAACGGCAGATGAGGCTGCCCAGTCGAAAGGAAAACAGCACAGTCTCCTACCCGCACCATGTCCTTGCCACGCACTATGGCCTTGTAGAAAAGCTTCCGGGCCTTTCCCTTAAGTCCACGGCGCTAATGTGATAAAGAGAGCGTCAGATTTTTTGCAGATGTTTGGGTAACACTTTACAATACAGGTGCACAAATATGCATTAAATAATGCTTAACTAATGCACAGATAATCATGAGTTAATGTATAAAGCCCACAACCATATCCAGATAGAAATTTGTTACCTATTCTCATTAAAAAAGTGCCCAAGCAACATTGCTCAAAAAGTTGCCCCGTGTATCATCAGCCTTAAAGAGTTTAAACTCTTTGGGATGACTTGTAGTTGATGCTGCACAGTAAACTGGGATCAATTAGATCACCAATTACTAAATGAATGTACAAAGCCGTTATCTTTTAAAGACTGACTCACTTGTGTGGGGTTTCCTGACCACCTCCAGAGCTGTCTAGATGGCAGAATGGGTGACACTCTGGGTTTGGTCTGGTCTGCTAGAAGTCGTTGCCTCTTAACCAGATCTTTAGGGGTTTTGGAGAGTGAACTGGGATACTCTTTCTTCTTCTGTGGCTTGCTGTTAGTACTGTGGTTGCTATGCCCACCTTTGGCACTGGACACTGCCACAGCTTTGGCCACAAAGGAGTGCCGTGGGGGTCCCACGGGGGGTTCAGGGTTCTGAAGCAAAGAATGGTGGGGGGTCAAGCAGCTTTGGAGCAACAGCGTGGAGCTTTCCTCGTCCTCCGAGCTGTAAGAGGAGTCATTTTCAGAAGAGCACAGACTGGAACTCGAGAGAGAGCCTGAGCTGGAAGAGCTGGAGGAACCTGAGGAAGATGAGGAGACTGAGATGCGTGAGAGAAAACAGCCAGCTGTTCTCAAATCTCCAGAGGCAGGAGCAAGCGCAGCATGGCCTGTCCTCCTCTCCACATCTTCCTCTTCCTCATCCATGTCTGAGTAAGAGCTGTGGCAGTCCCTGTGGCAGCCAAGGTTCAAGTCTCCATACTCACTCATGCGCAGTGATGGTGAGGGCTTCCTCTGGACTGGTGTCCCTTTCAGCAGGAGCTCTGCTCGTGAGCCATCTCCTTTCCTGTTGTCTTTGACCAGCAGAACTGGGTGTGAATAAGCCTCCGCCCTGGGCAAGCCACCCACCCCATTGGAGCCAAATCCTGAGGCTCCCAGCAACAGGAGAGCCTTACTGTTTTTAGTCTTTGGAGATGTTACTCCTTCATGGTCCAATTTGACTAGAAATTCGGCTTTCTTGCCCCGAGGTGGTGCCTCAGTCATCTTCTTTTGACCATAAGAACTGTTCTTGCCCTCCAGTGAAATCCCAGATGTCTGGCTGCCAAAGGATGAATAACCATTAGCTATGCTTCTGAAGGAGTCCACCTCAAAGGAGCTACTGCTAAAGAGGCCTTTGGTTGGTGTCATCATGGAGACTGAAGGTCGAGAGGATGTTTCCGCCACCCTGCCTTTCAAGGCCTTCTTCGAGGCTGAGCCATTGAGCTGGAAAAAGTTAACAGGCATTCTCTTCCTGGGTGCAGCCACTGATGGCCATGTCACAGCAGGTGCTGAGCTCTTGGCTACACTGTCTGAGAGAGACTTCTTTAGCCCTGAACCTTTAGGCCTCCCTGTAAAGAAAAGTTAAACATTTACAATAAACCTTGGCATGATCAACATTCTTGGACAGAATTTTTTTGGATCAGAGGCACATTTGGACAGCTGTCTGGATAGGCAGCCTACTAGGTTTTGAGACAAAGACTTAGAGTAACATATGTTCTCTTGTGGTTTTTTGTAGAAAGTCTTACCTGGTCTTCTGACGTGCTTCTCCTGATCTTTGAACCTGTCTGTTCTTGCAGTCCTTTCACTCAGAGTCTTGTTTTCTTGCATAGAGCTATTTTTGTCAAGTTGCCCCTCAGAGACAAGTCCAGGACTCAAATCAGCACCTGAAAGGCCAGAGGAGGTGTTTTTTATTGACCTTTACAATGCATGTCAAATACATGTGAAGTAAGAACCAACGATAGAAGCTCAGTTCCAAATCCTAGTGAGCTACCAACCTAGACAGCATTTTAAGGCACCAAACGTGGCAAAAGGCAACTTCTTAGACACGTAATTATGGCTAAAATCTCTGTGTTTATGCATTTGAGATAAGGCAATCGCAACAGGCAAAAACTAGAAAATATATATCAGTATAGGCTTCAACCCAATATTTCTGTTCACTTTGTATTTTTGTGTTTAGTAGAATATTGCTTTGTTAGCTAAGCCTGTACTAATGCACAACTCATTAGAAATCAAATGTTAGTCAAATCTCATATGATATGAGGAGCTGACTGGCTGACTCTGCTGACGAAGCTATTCAAGATGCCTTTTGGGGTCCATCACCCAAATCAAGATATGCTATGTTTGTCTTCACCACAGGGTAGGATGCTGCCTGTGTAGACAGCAGACATAGGTAGATCACTAGCTTTTAGAACAGAGCTAATCAGAATCATAATGTCAAGTGAGGTAGAACTATAAAAAAACAAAGTGGGACTTACATTGGATTTGGTAACCAGGAGGAAGAAAGCGAATATTGGAGAGAGAGATCCACCCTCTATCTCCATCATCAAACTCCACCATAACCCCACCAGGTTTAGATTCATCACCTCCTAGAAGATCACCAGAACTAGTTAATTTAATTGAAATGCTTTACAGTACAGTAGTCCTCTAACCCTTGAATTGATATGTCATTTTTTGGAAGAAAAACGATTATTTGAAACAGAGAAATGATTCTAAGGAAAGAGAAAACTATGTCTATGCCTCACCCCTTCGCACATATCCCGGGTAAAGACAACGTGAGCGCTCACTCCAGTAAGCACACACTCTAGTCCCTTCTTTTAGCACAGCCTCAGTGTCAGGGCGTACATCCAGTACCTAACACACACAAGAACAAACTTCTGTCAGGCAATGCCAGTGAAAGTGGTTTTGGACTCCCAGGATGATAAATGACACACACAGAAGTCAATCAGTAAGGCTCTTATGAAAGCAGCACTTATCTCATGCCAGCATGTTAGGGCTGAAAGCCACGGAAGCGGAGGTGCGGTAAACACTAACTTGCTGAGTAATAATGAGGAGTGTGTGAATGGAGCGACTGTGATTGCAGGTTTGCAGCTTTTCTCTGTCTAACAGAGCGCCCAGATCCCCCCATTCAGCTCAAACCCCTTTCAGGTTTCTTTAATTTACTGTTGCTATGGTAACAGGCGCTCTCTGACTGATGGGACGTGAAGCTGGAAGGTTGTGCGTGTAGATTGCTGTCAAAGGTACATGGAGGAATGGAACGCTCTGAAAAGTGAAGTTCAGTGTAATTAGAGACAGCTGCTGTAGACCGTTTACACAAAGAAACAGCTGAATAACAAGTTTGTGAGAGAGAGAGAGTATGAGCAAGAGACAGAGACAGAGACCCAACCAAAAAAAAAAAGTGATTTTTTAATTTTTTAAGAAAATAAAGGGAAGGACAACTTAGAACGACCACCTTTCCACTGATCACCTTTTACAATGGATAGAGCAGATTTTATGCTTTCATATAACGTAAAGGCAAATTAGTAACTACTATTTAAATGCTCAGTTTGGGCTATTTATTGTTTAAGTCAAATTTTCTATTAATTGTATTGCATCAGAATATACTGCATGTATAGCAAAATTTTAGCTGTGGTACACGTGAATATATAGACTGATTCCTAAAAGACAGTAAGCATGAGGCAAATTCAGTAAGTACAATGTAAGAACACTGCACTGACCAATCAGAATTCAGGAAGGTAGCTATCCATTGGTTGACACTGGTCAGTAAAAAATACACTAGTATAATATATACTGTAGAGTATATGAAGACATGTACTAACAAAGTCAATGTTTTGTGTCAATGCTACTGATCCTTCTTGTAAGAAATGTGGAAAACAAGTGAGTCAACACCACTGGTCTCTCCCAACACAAACACATGAACATGAAGGAAACAGGTTACAAGCAAAACCGAATGGGCGCCAATAATGCACTGCAGTTTACACTGTGTAATTACAGTCCATTGGCTTAGATTAACTGAAATGTTGTTATAACCTGTATAACTAACGTTAAGGGAGGATATCCCTTCTAGTGGGTGCACACAGAAGATAAATCCTTTGTGTTCAGAAACACCTAGATGGAGCAAAGCTAAATGGGACAGGATAGCTTTTGGGATACTTAGTCTTACTGACAGTTATCCATAAAATTGTCTATGACTGTTTTCAAGCAGGTTTCCCACGTCTGATTAGGAAAAGTCAAACGGGTTTGGAACAATGGTGAGTTAATGATGAGAGAATTGTAATCCAATGCTAATGGTCCAAAATGCTGAAGAGACTGTAACATTTCCTATCAGTTGTTAACATGTGTACATGGACCAACAGTTGTAAAATAGGGCATTTTAATTGCACAAATAAGTCCTGAGTGTACAGTCACTTATACTGGTGGCTGTTGAGGGAAATATCGATTTGCCCTGCTGGCACATTATAGAGGTTTGCTGTGGGAAGGTGCTGGAAGGGCCCAGTGCTCACTGAATAAAGTGTGTTTTGGCTGCTAATTAGTGTTAAATGCTTCTCACCAGTTTAAAAAGGATGCACTTTCCATGACCAGGGTAAAAAATACAAAATAAATAAAAATCAACAAATGGTCAGTAAAAAGAGAATTAAATTTCTGAAAACATTGATCTCACCCTTTCAAATTTATTTTCTGGTAATGTTATATGAATGTCATATAATATTTAATCCCTTTGATTTGTGTGATTTTCTAGAAAGAAAAAATCAAAATAAACAGATAATACTTGATGACAATAATGAAAAACTCTTCAAAATTAACTCGGCAAGTTAAACTCAGTTTAAAGTTGTAAAGTAATTTTTTCTTACTATATATATATATATATTTTTTTTTACTGCAATTGATTTAATATCAGTTAAACATTATTAGGGGCATTCTTTTTAATTTCATATTCACTTGACAAAAAAAAAACAACAAAAAAAAAACCATGGAATTTCTTCCCTAAAAAGCTTTAAAATTACTGGGACACCAAAATGTACCGTATTCATGGAAAGTGTCAAGAAGAGCATGTGTGTTAATGTTTGTCGATGTATGTGCAGTCTTGTAGGTGAGAAGGTGTGAACAGGGGTAGAGCTTTAAGTGGTGTAAAGAAAAGTGAGGCAAAAGGTGTGCTGGAAACAGGACTTTAGGAAATGGCATTGTGTATAGGGATCTCAGGAAAGAGGATATTGTTTTGTGCTGCTCTTTAATGGAAGAGGGGATTTTGGAGGATGTGGTGATATGTGTGGGTCCTGAGAGGCCAAAGCTTAGAGCGTAGGCAGGTTTGTTTGCTGTAAGTGGGAAACTCACGGCTTCCTGCAAGAGTTGCTCCAGGGAGTAGATTCTGGGTCGGTTTCCTCTCTCCCCGTCGATAACAATACTGTAGCTGGAGAGAGAGCAGAAAGTACAAAGGAGTTATTTTCAGTGGTGTGTGTAATGCTTGGCTGTCCGTGTCAAACTCCTACAGAGGGCTCACTTTCATTGGCTGTGACTGATTCTCTTCAGCAACACTTTTACTGCTGAGCAGAGGGCTTAGAGGAAGTGATGCAGGCTGACTTTTGCATCCAACTAAGGACTGTGGGAAACTAATGGGTGATAATCAGTGCTTATTTAGCTGTGGTGGTGAGCAAAATCCCATGTGGGGTAACGTCAATCAACGTGCCTTGGTGCAAAACACAGCAACAGGAGTTTACGATAGGTGCAATACATCCCACACTCAGAATGAGCACCTGCCATTCACAAACAGTGTTGTTGTCATTAACTAAATCTAAAACTTCTGAAAGGGATTTTCGAGATAAAAGAAATAAAACTATAAATTAGTGCTGTCAAACGATTAATCGCGATTAATCGCATTCAAAATAAAAGTTTTTGTTTACATAATATATGTGTGTGTGCTGTGTATATTTATCATGTATATATAAATGCAAACACATGCATGTGTATATTTAAGAAAAATATGTTATGTTTTTATATTAAATATATTTATATATAATATAAAATATAACAATATAAATATAAGAATTTATACATGTAAATATTTTCAAAATATATGCTGTATGTGTGTGTATTTATATATACATATAATAAATATACACAGTACACATACATATATTATGTAAACAAAAACTTTTATTTTGAATGCGATTAATCACGATTAATCGTTTGACAGCACTACTATAAATATAACTACTTAAATATAAATATTAGTTGAAAAACTTCAAACTAAATGAAAACAGGAAATGAAATAAGTTGAAGTATTAAAATTTGCATTGTAACAAATTTGTTAGTATTAAAATTACTACAGGAAATCAAACTAAAACTAAAACGGTATGGAAATAAATGAAAACTATTTAGATTTAAAAAAACAAAAACTAATAAAAATGACAAGTACATAACAAAATGACTAAAAATTAAACTAAAATTCAAATGAACACTGAAAATACAAATGATAAATAACAATAAATAATAAAAACTATAACAGTACTAACTATAATAAAATAACACAAAGTAACTTACTACACATCCCACACACCTCGCATGTTTCTTGTTAGAAATAATTTAGCGTATTACAGCGGTACTCCACCCAAAACTGAAATTTCTCTCGTAATTTTTTCACTCCCACGTCATAGCCGTGTAATAAGCAGAATACTGTACAGTTATTAATGACTGGCTGACTGGGGTTTATTTTTTCATGAATTTATCATGTTTAAAAAAAATTCAGCAGAATTCCACAGATTTTCCCCCCAAAATAAAAATTCCAGCTGGGCCTTCCCATAAACTAAGTAAATAGTTGGAAAGGAACATTTGTGTATATATTATACAGTGCGCTTACACATCAGGCGACTCCAGGGGTTGCACACGAGCAGCATACAGTAGTTCATCTTCTTTGGAGATCAAAACTTTGAGTCCATCGGTCAGGAGCTCTTTCGTCAGAACACAGTTCGGAGGAGCTGCATGATGAACAGGAAGATACAGTTTTACATAACAACCAATGACTTCACATCGTGCCTGACAACACCTGTCAGTTGTGGTAAAATCACTACAAGCATCCATGTACCTGGAGCTCTTCTGCTATTTGACACCTTCCTCTCATCCTCCTCTGAGAAGCTGCTGTCCTCACCCAGGTGGAAGCCCTCATCTGCTGCAAAACTCTCCATCAGACGGCTGACCGCTCGACCTTTAGACTGAACCACAGAAACAGCAGAGACACTGAATCGCTTGAAGGAAACAGAGGAAAACTCTTTTCTACATTCTCCACGTTCAGCAAAAAATGTCCTCACTTCTTTAGACTAAACGTCAGAGTGTGTGAACATCACCTTTACATGAAGTCGCTTCTTACTCAGCAAGAGATGACAAGTGTTAAATGTGCTAAAAATTGTGTTTGCGTGTGTACCTCTCGAAGTCTGGTTCTTCGAGTGCTGCCGTTATCATCACTGTCTTGGGAGTGGGCCTCGGTTGACCAGTAAGTTCTCCTCTAAAGTAAGGTAAAAAAAAAAACTTCGAAGATTAGTTGCAGACAATCATGGACATCTAAGTTAAATGTATGCAATCAGTCCACAATTTGGAGACACCTACTAAATATTAATTACTCTTTTTCACTTTTTGGAATGATAGTAAATTATTTAAAATTACGAAATAACACCATCGGAACTATAAGAAAGGTGTTACAACTAGGGTTGTCCCAATTAAGTTTTTAAGTCCCCCATACAATCATTTAGTTTCGCCTAGCTGCCAATACCGAGTCCTGATCCGATTCTTGTTTTTCTAATGCTAGGTGCACACTATAAGTACCTTCAAGTTATTAAAATCAATCCAGTGTACATGCTAGACAAATGACTAGCTCTGCAGTGCTTCAAGGAATAAAATACCTGACTCTAATCTAAGCTCTAAAACTTCCTAAACTATGAAAAATATTGTGCCACTGTTCAGTCCTCTGTTCACATTGCTTACCGTGGCCCTCAGCATGGAGCTCTTCCGAGTGGCTCTTTTCAGCCTCTCACTGCTGCTGCTGCTGGGAAACGAGAGAAGACTGCTACTCTTTCTGTAATGACCCGGCCTGCCCGCGATCCCCGGCCAGCGTTTGTCCTGCAGTCTGGGCCTGCCTGGTCGCCTTCTGACACCTGGAGGTTTGGAGACAGTGATGGGGACGGATCTACAGGGGGGCCGTCGCTTCACCTTCACGTCCCCATCTGTTGCAGCCCGAAACTGAGATCCTGAATGGGTTTCACAAATATAGAAACGATTAGAATCAAAAGCGCTGGTGAGGTGTGCCAATCACTGGGCTCTTTGATGGCCTTTACCATAAAGTTCTTGTCGTTCCCGCTTAATCTTCGCCTTCTGATTGGCTTCCAGTTTGACAACAGAGAAAGTGGAGGGACCTGTAATGGCCGGGCTGAATGGTAGATCCCTGAACGTAGGTGCTTTGATGTCTTGACCTTCCTCACTGCCATAACTGCCTTCCTCTTCATCTTCCTCTGTATCATGAAAATGGCATTTCAGTATGGCTGTTCACATCTGACTATCATATAAATATCCAAATATAATATGTTGGAATCACTATAAAGAAATGGTTGCCGTACAACTACATCTTGAACTAATTTGGAAATCTTTCACTGTGCAAACATTTGTATGCCGTATGAAACAATGAGTTATAGTGTTGTTTTCAGGTTTCTGAAGTAGCAAGCAAACTAGACAGCCGTGAGAACAACTTCATGTTCTTTTTTTGTTTTTCATCAGTGATATTTAAAATTTTTGGACTGACAAAAATTCTGATCTGTCTGCACACATTTTCCTGCATTTCCTGCAAAGTGTTTGCTAATCTAGATTCGCAGGTTTTTTTCAATGCCAGTCTATTGCTTTGGCATCAAATTTTGCACCCCTAAATGACGTGAAAACAAATGAAGATTTATTTGGTTGATTTACATGTTGGTCAGATGATCTTCCTGTCTAAGCGAACCAAATAAAGTGAACCCAACCAAAAGTCTGGTTACACTAGATCAAGGGGCTGTTCACACAGAATGCATTTTTACAGTCAGGTCCATAAATATTGGGACATCGACACAGTTCTAACATTTTTGGCTCTATACACCACCACAATGGATTTCAAATGAAACGAACAAGA
>JAFVLL020018379.1:32650-57024 GCA_021397915.2 Tor tambroides | reverse complement strand
CAGTTCGCGGGTGAGATTAGCTTTACTAAAATCACCGTGAATGATAATGAAAGAGTCCGGGTAACACTGCTCTGTGTGTGTGATCTGATCGGCCAACAGTTCTAGCGCCGCTCTCACACGCGCGTCAGGAGCAATGTACGCACTCACCAGAATAAACGAGGAAAACTCATGTGGCGAATAAAAAGGCTTACAGTTAATAAAGAGAGCTTCCAAGTTTGAGCAGCACATCTTCTATAAACTGTCACGTCTATACACCATCCTTCGTTGATATAAAAACATAATCCACCGCCTCTCGTTTTCCCCAACGACTCGGTGACGCGGTCTGCTCTGCTCGGAAGCCCGTTAGATGAAGCGCGCTGTCCGGAATGGCTCTGTTCGGCCAGGTTTCCGTGAAGCAAAGCACAGCAGAGTTTAATAAGTCCTTGTTTGTGCGGGTGAGGAGTTGTAGTTCGTTTGTTTTATTTGCAAGGGAGCGGAGATTCGCCAGATGAATACTCGGCAGCGGAGTCCTAAAACCGCGCTATCGGAATTTCACGAGTGTGTAAGGTGAACATCTTGGTTACAAGTGTAACGCTGGTTCCTTGAGAAGGGGAATGAGACACTGCGTCTGACAAAATGCTGTGGGGAACTCCATCAGTGTGACCAGTGTCTGAAGCATGTGTTTAAACGTGACAGTCTTATTGGCCCACGACAGTCTGTGACATTACTACCTGTGCAACCGTCAGTATAAAAAGGGCACCTGTTGTACATCATCAACTTCATTAGCCTTGTTCAGACTATCAGTCCAAATCCGATTTTTGTTCATATCCAACTGGAATCTGATCTAAATGACGACTGTCCACTAGGGCTGGGTGGTATGACAGGATATATCGACGAGATGAGCAAACGATCATGAGGAAAGGATTACGTTAATAACGTAATATTGTCAGAACAATATGTGCAGCACCTGGACAGTTTAAAGAATCGCACAGGCTGACAACAGAAGAAGCATTATGAATTAAGCAACTACAATAGTTCATATATCAATGTCGTAATGAATAGAAAAGCCTTAAATAATGTATAGTTATCGGCATCTTTCTGCCTCTTATGTGTACAGTTTATTTTTTACACAGGAGAATCTCATTCAACGTGGACGTGCAAGCAGTTGCCATGGCAATGAACAACCTGCTTGTTAAAGCAAATGTACAATCATGTATCTGAGGCAAAATGACTAAATACTGAGAATACAACAGCCCGTATTATATTTTTCTAGCTCTTAACGATCGGATGCTGATTGGAACCAGCTGATAATAACCTCCTATGATTCTCTCAATTTGACACTCAAATGAACCGATCGCATTTTTATAATGCAGTGACAGACGAATATGAACGGCTGAGTGTGTGTCAGTCTTCACCACGCTGGAGTCAAATAATGACGCGGTTAAGGCGTGTATAATTTAAACTAATTTGTCAGACTCAGCACTAACAGTAGCAGTCTAGCTGATGTTCAGTATGCATACTGCTGCTCTCCTTTCTAGTCACTATTGAACTCTTCCCTCTCTTGATTAAAGCTCCAGATGAAGAGTTCCCAGTTATCTCAAAAGAGAGCAAAACAAGCCCCTTAAAAACACAGTATAACTAGTATTAATAGTATCTTACAAAATTAAAATGAAATAAATGTAATTTATTATGAATATTTCAAAATGAATATTTAAAGCTTAATTTCACAATTTCACAAGTTGCATTTAATGCCAGTCAGTTGGGGGCAGTTAATCTATAAGTTGAGTGTGTTTTTACTAAATAAATAATTGACCAAATAAAAGAAAAAAAATTCAAACAAGGTGAAGTACTTTTCATTTCTAAAGTATTTGAGTTATTATATAAAGTCCTTTTTGTCAATTTTCAGAATAACTACATATATTAATGACTATATCGTGAAATATAACGTTACCGTGAAATAAAATTTGTCATACCGTGAAATAGAATTTTGGTCATATCGCCCACCCCTACTGTCCACTCTGTGTATCGCAACTGTTAAATTCTGATTTGTGTGTCCATGGCACTCTTTCCTTTTACTCAATATCTGCATTGGTTTCTATGGCAATGACATCGCGTTGGTATGCCTATGCTAAATACAACAATAAAAGCAATACATTTGGCAATACAGATATTGTCTTATAGTGACATGTTGCCGTCGCTCTGAATTATATTACGTCTTATGAGGCAGCAGCGACAGAAAGGTAGGAAGTTGCATGCACGCCATAATTCAGTGCTGCCATCTTGGTCTCAAAAGTGTGTAGACTAGAAGTATATTGACATTTTCAGCTTGATATGCACTTCACAACAACCTGACGTTCAGCAGACTACAAACAACGTCTGACGTGTTTATTTTTTATGTGGTGTGAGAATGTGAAAAAGCTATGCAAAATCCAATCTGAGCGGTCAGACTGAAATGGATTTCCAGAAATGTGAATGGTTTGAATAGGATTTCAAACCACATATGAATTTAGCTTAAAACATATTTCATGTGATTTTTGCCATTCACACATGCTTAATTTGATCAGATTCCAATCAGATATGTACAAAAATCAGATTTGGACTGACAGTCTAGAACAAGGCTTTTGTCTGAAGGAGACATAAAGAGTCAGGCCCAAGGCATGGCAACGAGAAGCAGTACCTCTTTCTTTTCTCTTCTCAGGGAACTAGGGTTACACTTGTAACCAAGACATTCACTTTCGAATGGGAACTCACACTGCATGTGACAAGACACTATTGGGAACAAATATCCATTATGGGGAATGATTCCCGGATCGGCTGTAACAAACACTCCAATAAGGACTCGACATACTTAAAAATGAGGATACAACAGAGTGAAAAAAAAAAATTCTCCAATCTCCAAATGTTGCAAGCTTTTATTTACAGTAGCAAGTTGGCAACTGTTTTATTTTATGACAACAGGGCAGAGGAGGCATCCTGCGGTGCGCTGTTTAAAAAAAACATTCCTGAGTGCTGCGTCTCATATTTTTAGATGCAAAGATGTGTTCTGTGTGAACGGCCCCTAGATTTGCACCAGCATTCCCTATGACCATCACCCAAGCTTCCACATGAGAATGACCCAGGCACTAAAGATAGTGAGTATGGCCATCAGAGGGAGACAGAAATCACCTCCAGAAGGACATAGATAAGAAGGCATCTTTAAAAAAGACTCAATGTGCCATGCTGCTCTTTTAGAGGAATTTGCTTTTAAAAATGAAAACTACCACTAGCCACTGTTGATGCAACCAGAAGAACTCCTCGCACTTATCTGTGCACAAAAGAGAGGAAAACACTATAGCGTGCTATAACTTTCAGCAAGGTGTATGGAAATAGTTGCTTCTCTATGGTGCATAAGATGGGTGCTTCGGCTATGAAGAACAAAGTTAAATGAGTGGTGTGTCAGCCCTTCTTTTATACCTGTATGTCCGGGAGTGTAGCTGAACATGCAAATTCCACTTGCCAACTTCATTGGCCCTTTCTGAATACATTAGAGGTGTGTGTGCTTCCAAGAGTGACTGTTAGTGTCAGTATTTCGACACAATGTTGAAAGTGACCGACAGAAAGGGAATGTATTCTTATTAAAGCTACAAAAGTTGTTCAGTCAGGAGTAGTAAGTTATTTTCTCTTTTTCTTTTATTTAATTAACATTAAATGACAGACATTAGTGCACAATTTATATTAGGAAGCTGTCACTTAAGACTGAATGCACAGATCCAATATACTGCCACACATCCAGTTTCCTCTCAACTTTTTATATTCACTTAAGACATAACCAACTGTGTTAGCATGAATACTCCTCATGATAGGCAGTTTGACATAATTCAGTGCTCACATGCAATTTTGTCACATAATTGAGTTCTTTTTAACAGCATATTGCGCTTAAAAACTCTATTTAAGATCTTGCTCATCCCGAATTTGGAAATGCATGATGCATGCTCTTTGAGAGGGGCAGCTTTCTGTGCATGTGCTTCATGGAAGTGTCAGTCAGCGCAAGCACCATTGCTATTTTTGATTCTTGTTCAGATGCATGGCATCATGGATTCTATCAAATACCAATAGATAAAAAAAATCTAAACCTGACTGCCTCTATTAGAAATCTTATAATGGGCTGTGGTTGGATCTTCCATCAGGACAATAATCCAAAACAAATATCAAAATCAACACAAAAATGGGTCACTGAGCACAAAATGAAGCTTTTGCTATGGCCGTCCCAGTCCTCTGACCTGAACCCTAAAGAAAATGAGTGAGGAGAACTAAAGAGGAGAAGCACCAACATGGAGCTGTGAATCTGAAGGATCTGGAGAGATTCTGTATGAAGGAATGGTCTGTGATCTCTTATCAGGTGTTCTCCAAACTCTTCAGACATTATAGGAGAAAGCATTCATTTCACAATGAGATTTTCCTCCCACTTTCAATTGTTTTACTTCAATGATAGGTTAGAATTTTGTGCATTTTTTGAATGAAAGATCAAATGGATAATGCAGATTTATTTTCACAGCTGCCTTTGCTCATATTTACCAAGGGTGCCAATATTAGTAGAGGGCACTGTACATATACACAGTGTTTCCCACAGACTTAGATTCTATTTGTGGTGGCACCCCCTCTCGGCAGGATGGGAGCGAGGGCATGGGGGGAGTTGGTTGAGATTGGGGACTAATACTGTACTAAAATAAGCACAAATATCCAATAGAAATATTTAAAATTGTGAAGAACTTTATTTCCATAATAAATCATCTCCCCCACACTCTTTAGCTCCACTATTTATAGCACATTTTTTACCCTTTATTTAAGCATGCAGTTTTACAAGCTTTCTGAAAATATTCTAATGCCCTTTCAAAAGGGAAGGCATCTGGTTGAGGTGCGTTTATGGAGATTTATGGCAGAGAGGTGTTCCCCTTTAAAGGTGCCATAGAATGGAAAACTGTATGTACCTTGGCATATTTGAACAATAACAGTTCTGTACAAGGAAATGACATACCCTGGGCCTCAAACACCAATGTTTCCTCCTCCTTATGTAAATCTCATGCATGCAAAAGACCACTGAAAAATAGGTGAAGCAGAACATAACACCGACTGTGACGTAAGAGTCGGGATCACTAATAGTTACGCCCCCAACATTTGGATATACCCGCCCATGTTCTAGGCCAGCCGGACCTGCAGAGCCGAATCATCAGAAGTTCTGTAGGTATTGTGAAGAAACAAGCGAGGACAATAGCAAAAATGGCAGATCATGGAAATAAATGTTATGTTCCAGGCTGTGCAGGGATGGGTTGGTGTCTGTATTCAGAAAGGCACGGAAAACAAATAACGCGTTCTAATAAAATAACGTGAGCCACTAAAGGGACATGGTTAGCTTCTTGCTAGCGGTAGCCTGTTACATTACAGTACATAAGATTTCACTTACCACATAAACAGAGTAAGGAGAGATGACTGAGGATGATGGCGAATGATTTACAGATCCTGAGTATCACTGACAAGCATCTGATCTTGTAAAATGTGTGGAAAGCACTGCCGCTGTAGTTTACACAGAGCTTGTGCGATCACAAATCTCGAAAGTGAAAGTAAAAAGTGATCGTGCATTCAAAAGCAGTTTTAATGCCCCGCATATTAATAGCCTGCAATTTATATACTGTATTATTACCCAACGATATAACTGCGAGAGAAAGTATTGAAATATATTTTCCTCCCTGTTTCTTTCATGCTGTGTGAGCTACTGAAATGAGCCACACTTTGAAACAGCTAATCAGAGCAGAGCTCAACATTATTATTCATGACCCTTCTAAATAAGTTAATAACAGACCATTTCATTCAAGGGACAAATCCTAGGGTTGTAAATGGACATGTAAAACTGTTTCTGGAGAATTTTTGCCCTTACCTAAGCCACATACCTTTATAGGTATTCATACCTATTTAGGTATCAGAGAACAATTTAAAATATTGTATCAATGCATTCTATGGCACCTTTAAGCTGGTTTCTGAGTTCTGTATTTACCTAAAGATAAAGCAAAAACAAACATACCACAAACTGTGTAATGTAAAGGAAAGACTTGTGAGCTCCTCTTGGTTCTTGTTCTTGAAACAATATTTGGTTTACCATGGCATGAGTGTTGTATTTGTGTTGAGAACCAGAGCTGATTGTAGTCATAATGACCTTATTTCACCCACCTTGAATGCCCCAGTAAGGATATGATTCTTGAATGAGCAGGACCTCATTCTCATGTTGAGGGCAAATTTTCTTGGCAAGAGTCTGCAAATGAGAGATGTTGACTGTATCACCTTGTAGAACAGCTGATTGTGGTCCAAGATACTGAAGCCCCCAAGGATGTTGAGATCATGGAAATTCCTGTGAAGGTGTGTTTCCAGGCCAGTTATGTAAGGGTGGATAACCTACAATGCACAGATCAACATCCTTCCCTACTGTAATTAATGGTCAGGCCATATAGTTTGTTCAGGAAAACTAATAATATTAATAACTTTTTTTTTTCTAAGAGGATGAGGAAAACTTGGGCATATACCTCTGGCTGGAATCTGACCCATTGCTCCTCCCTTGACACTTCTTTGACATCTTGCCCTCTCCTTTTCCTCTCCTCCTCATGCTGCATGTCATAGGCTCCAAGTCCTTGGGGATCATTAATGTCCTGATGAAGGTGAGACAAGAATGATCCAGTGAGTGGAGCCTGTCCAGCCTCTTTGATGTTCCTCAAAATCTGGATTGTAACAGGAACCTAAATAAAAAAAGGTAGCTGCTGTTTAGTATTAGTCAGACATGCAAACTATCCTCATTTCAGTGCATCACATCAAACAGATCTTAGATGTAGAAAGTTGACATTTTTGATTTTCGACAGGCGTGCCAGGTGTGGCAAAACATTGGCCTGAAGGGTCAGAGCAAGATGGCGCCGCCGAGTTTGGACGCCGTCCAGGTCGCTCCGCTTAGATTGTGCTTTTATTTACTTTCTTATTTACTTTTGCTTTCTCTTTTTACACACATAACGTCTGCACTTATCACTTACGACAAAGAAACACTTTTGGACATTGGACACTGCTACACTAACCTGTTTCAGGACACTTTATCCTCCAACCCATCGTGGTCATTCGAGATTATTCAGAACATGGAGATGAACAATGGCCACTTGAATAGCCACCCGAGGCGACGGATCAAGAAACGCCGCGGGAAACACGCTGGGATTCGCAACAGACTGAGAAAAAGAGCTCACAGTCCTCCTCTACTGAGCATTCTGCTCGCCAATGTCCAATCTCTGGAGAATAATATGGACGATCTTAGAGCCAGGATAAGTTTCCAACAGGACATAAGGGACTGTAACATCCTTTGTTTGTCTGAAACATGGCTCACGACCTTGATCCCAGCCACTGCTGTAACGCCGTCTGATAACTTCTCTGTTTTACAGATGGACAGAACAGCTGAGGCCAGTAAATCCAAAGGTGGAGGAGTGTGTTTCATGATTAACAAGAAATGGTATGACCCCAGGAATATCTCCACTCCGTCGCGCTCCTGCTCGCCTCATCTGGAACATCTATCCATTATCTGCCGCCCATTCTATCTGCCCCGTGAGTTTTCATCGATCATCGTTACTGCTGTTTACAGCCCACCACAATCAGACACCGGCTTGGCTTTGTCTAAGCTTCACGATGTGCTCAGTGGCTACATCAACAAACATCCTGACGCTGCTCTTATCATCGCGGGGGACTTTAACAAAGCCAACCTCAGGCAGGTCATGCCAAACTTTTATCAACATGTATCCTGTCCAACTAGAGGACCGAATACACTGGAGCATTGCTACTCTCAGTTTAAGAATGCCTACAAAGCCCGCTCATTACCGGCTTTTGTCAAATCGGACCATGCCGCCATTTTCCTCACACCGGAATATAAACAAAGGCTTGTTCAGGAACCCCCGGTGCAAAGAGTAGTGATGCGCTGGTCCTCCCACTCAGAAACTATGCTACAGGCTTCTCTTGATGAGGTCGACTGGGACATGTTCTGGGCGAGTTCATCTGACATCAGCGAGTTCACGGATGTAGCATTAAGCTTTGTAAACATGCTAACCGAGCAAGCAATTGAAACAATAACTATAAGGACCTTCTCAAATCAGAAACCGTGGGTGGACAGGACAATCTGTGCTGCGGTAAACAAACGCACTGCCGCTTACAACGCCAGTCTTTTGTCAGGGAACATGAGTGAGTACAAAGCATCGTGCTATGCTCTCCGACACGCAGTAAGAGCCGCCAAACTCCGATACAGGGAGAGAATAGAGTCTCACTTTCAGCTCAAGTACTCCCAACTCATGTGGCAGGGACTGAGGACCATATGTACCTTTGGAAATAAATCCTCTGCTGAGGTGAGAGCAGATCCGTTGCTGGCTGACGAGTTAAACTCTTTCTATGGCTGCTTTGAAAGCAATCGCAGCTGCGCGACTCCCGATCAGCACGTCAGAAAGCGGCAGTCAGAGCAGCGATAATCATGTAATCACCATGTCGGAGGACGATGTTCGGAAGGCCCTAAAGCAAGTGAACGTCAGGAAAGCAGCCAGACCTGATGGGATTACTGGCCGTGTTCTGAGGTCCTGCGCTGATCAGCTCACTGGTTTGTTTACTTCCATCTTTAATGAGTCCCTCGCTACCTCTGTGGTTCCCACCTCCTTTAAAAAAAATCTGTCATCATCCCTGTGCCTAAGAACAATAAATCCTCTTGTCTAAATGACTATCGTCCAGTTGCCCTCACATCAATAGTCATGAAGGTCTTTGAGAGACTGGTAAAGAACTACATTTGCTCCTCCATCCCTGATACTTCGGACCCTCTTCAGTTTGCCTATCGCCCCAATAGATCTACTGAAGATGCCATCTCTCACGTCCTGCACTCTTCTCTCACACACATTGACAGCAACAACGGGAACTATGTAAGGCTGCTATTTATCGACTATAGCTCAGCTTTCAGTACTATAGTCCCCAGCAAGCTAGCTTCTAAACTCATAGACCTCAGCCTTAACTCTTCACTCTGTGACTGGATGCTGAACTTCCTCACTGGCAGACCTCAAGTGGTGAAAGTAGGCCAGTTCACCTCCAACTCCATCACCCTGAACGTAGGAGCCCCACAGGGCTGTGTCCTGAGTCCCCTGCTCTACTCTCTCTACACACACGACTGCGTGTCTGCCCACAGCTCCACATCTATTATCAAATTTGCTGATGATACTGTGGTTCTGGGCCTCATTTCCAACAATGATGAGACCGCATACTTGGATGAGGTAGAGAAACTTACAACATGCTGCCCGGACAATTGTCTCTCTCTGAATGTGAGCAAAACTAAAGAGCTGATTGTTGACTTCAGGAAGAGACAGCAGCAGCCCTACACTCCTCTTAAGATAAGTGAGACCCCTGTGGAGAGGGTGAGCAGCTTCAAGTACCTCGGTGTAAACATCTTAGAGGACCTGACTTGGACTACACACATTCAACACAGGTTAATAAAGCCAGGCAAAAACTGTACCATCTGCGATAGCTGAGGAAATTCAGGGTCTCACCAACAATCCTGAAAACTTTCTATTCAGGGGCCATAGAAAGTGTATTGACTCAGTGTATTTCAGTGTGGTATGGGAACAGCTCCAGTCAAGACTGCAAAGCCCTGCAGAGAGTTGTGCGCTTAGCTGAGCGCATCTCAGGGTCTGCTCTCCCCTCTCTGCAGGACATCTACCTCAAACGCTGCAAAAGCAGAGCTGTCAAAATCATCAAGGCCTCGAACCACCCTAGTAACTGTCTTTTCACTCTGCTGCCATCTGGTAAGTGCTTGCCATCTGATGGCAAAACTGAGAGACTCAGGAGGAGTTTCTTCCCCCAGGCCATCAGGCTCCTAAACTCAAACTCATCCTTTTAACATCAACATGACTCCACTTAATAATCACTTAACAATCAGTAAGATATTCATTATTCTCTACCTCACAGTGACAGTATCATTTGCACACAGCACTTTCTGGTGTTTTTTTCTTTGTTTGTATTGCTGCTACATGACAACCATGTACAACCTCTTTGCACATTCCTCTCTTGTTGTCAGTCCTGTGTCTTGTTTCCCCTCTTGTGACCTTATTTGGACTTCCAGTTCCATTCCTCGTTTCATGTAATTAGTTTATTAGTTTCCAGCCCTGTGTTGTTAATTATCTAGTTTAGTTTCCTGTTTGTAAGCCCTGTGATTCCCTGCCTCTGTGTCCGGTGTTAATTGTCATCCTGATCGTCATTCAGTGTTTTCAATGTCTCCAGCAATACCTGAGTTTTGTTTAATAAAAGTCTTTAGTTTTTGATGAAGTTCCTCGCTTCCTCGTTCCCTTCTCCAGAGTGGATTGTGACACTTGTACATTCCTGCTCATCTTAATATTTAAGTCCACAGTATAGTCATGCACATGTTATTTTATATTTTGTTCTTTATATTTTATTCTTTACTTATTTCATTTTTCTATACCTATATCTATGTATATTTCCTCTGTATTTGTATTCTATAATATTTGCACTGTCCATGGAGCGGACCTGACTCACATTTCACTGCTGGTTATATATTCTCTATATAATCGTTTATGTGACAAATAAAAATCTTGAATCTTGAATCTTGAAGGTAGACTGCTACCACAGTCTGCCAAGGCTCCAAGGACTGCACTAAGTTTCCATTGAAGCATTTCAATGGCCCTTACTAATTGCTCAATCATATTATATGTTAGTGTGAACTCGTGAACTAAAGCCTGAGACACACTGCATGATTTTCGGCTGTCCCAGATGAAAGATTGGCATCGTAAAACAGTTGTGGCATTTTCTGTGATCGTAGCTCCTAATCGGTGGTCCTGTGTCGTACGGTGAGAGAGGTTCAAAGACGGCCGTTGTCACGGTCTTGAGACCAAAGATTGCCTACGATACAGCATGATCATCGCACAGTGTGTTTGCTGTTACGATCCACTTTTACTGACCAGCCAATAAAAATACAACATGAAATTAATGCAACATGGTGCTAAAACATAAAACCTTCTCCCTTCCTTTTTCAACGCTTCCACTTCCTTTCAGCATACATAAAAACTACTGCTAAAGTGTGATTTATCATGGTCTTTTTGCTTACCATTAGCGCATGCTGATGACGTTTTATTCTTCTATAGCAATGTGTGTTGTAGCCTACGAGTCAATAGGTGTCATCACCGTACAGTCTACACACGTCTTAGCCAATTTTATTAGATCCATGTTGCACTGTGTGACATGCAGTGATCTTATAGGATTGATAAAATTGTGCAGTGTTTCTCAGACTTAATAGTAATTTATTTAAGCCAGAGGTGTCAAACTCAGTTCCTGGAGGGCCGCAGCCCTGCAGAGTTTAGTTATCACCCTGCTCCAACACATTTAATTAGGGTTGAATCTAAACTGTTCAGGGCTGTGGTCCTCCAGGACACCTGTGGTTTGTGACCCTCTCTTAATTCGCACAGGTATATTTGTAGCAATAGCCAAAAATACATTGTATGGGTCAAAATTATCGATTTTTCTTTTATGCCAAAAATCATTAGGATATTAAGTAAAGATCATGTTCCATGAAGATATTTTGTAAATTTCTTACCGTAAATATATCAAAATTTAATTTTTGATTAGTAATATGCATTGCTAAGAACTTCATTTGGACAACTTTAAAGGCGGTGTTCTCAATATTTAGATTTTTTTGCACCCTCAGATTCCAGATTTTCAAATAGTTGTATATCCAAATAATCAATGGAAAGATTATTTATTCAGCTCTCAGATGATATATAAATCTCAATTTCAAAAAATTGACACTTAAGACTGGTTTTGTGGTCCAGGGTCACATATGGTTAGGGTTATGTGCATGTAATTATGCATAATTTATTGTTATTATAATAGTAAATAAATGTAATGTGTAACGAGGACACCGTAAAATAAATTGTTACCTAATATTTTATTGCATTTCACACAGAAATTAAATTGATCCTTACATGCTGTCACATGTATATTACCAGGAAGTTGATCTGCCCTCAGGAAAATTAGAGGTGAAAAATAAAGGAATGAAAAGAGGTATTCATTTACACACATTATTATTATTATAAAATCAAATTGGTAATTATTGTGTGCACTACAAGAGTTATTTTGGATTCTCATCTATTTGATTTATCCTTTGAAAAAAAAAAAAAGTAAATTATTTATTTGGAATGGCACACAACATAGATTTAATCGTAATGAAACCATTTCAATATGTAATTTTGATATTTTTAGGCAATTAAATGAAAAATAAAATAAAATATGGATTGTCTAATAGGGTACTTAAAGGGACGCTCCACTCAAAAATAAAAATTCTCTCATTTATTCAACCCCATGTCCAAGATGTGTAACTTTTTTGTGTTACACAGATTTTTATTTTAAAAAAATCCATATATGGGTCTCTTAAAGTTGAAATTTTGTGACATCTATGGTCAAGAGAAAATGATCTGTCATATATATCTTGTAATCGTGGATGTTTATTAGTCAGAAGTTGTGGGAGTCTTGTCCACTTTTTTTTTCTTTTTACAAAAATAACGGTTGAATTCTTACATCCATTTGAATGCAAAAAGGGCAAACGTGGCCACTGGTTGTTGAATTGTTTTATTCCATATACATTGTTTTTTGGGGAAATCGTTCTAAACATAGACATGCTGCATCACTGCACAGCTCCAGATGATAAAGTCTGAGGGCAAAAACAACCAAGAGGTGATGGATGTGAAGAACACGGAAACAAGGGAAATTCAGCAGTATGGAAGATTTTAGGAAACAGACATTGTGTGCATATCTCACTACTGTTTTTCTAACTTTATGAACATAGGTAACCAACCAAACTTCAGTATCTCATATCACACTGACATTGCCTTTTTCATTATTTTCAGTCATGTGAAAATACAGTACACAGGTTATTTCATGTTAACCCTGACAAACGCGTCATGTGCGCATATTATATACACACACATATACAGGAGCTGACCAAACAACATAAACAATATATTAATATAAAGGCTCTAATACACAACAGGACCCTGTCCCTTCACACAGTACCTTCAGAAAGTCTTTTAATGCCTGTGTAGTGGGATCCTGCACCTCAGGATTGAGGCCAGAAACAAGCCTTATGCTAACGTAGTTACAAATATGTCATCAATACATTACAAGTGAGCTTCTCGTTGTACTCTAGGATAATAGTTACCTTCAAATACTGTCTGTGCCATAAAACCATATGTTAGTGTTCAGGTAGGTAACTTTTAACAGTTTAACTAATTTATTTTCTCCATACTGCTCCACCATGACAGTAGTTGACCTAAAAGAAAAAAAAAGTGACCATAGAAGAAGGAAGTTCATGCTAATGTGTGCTATAGCACCCTTCGCAACAGTTCTGAGAATGCAACATGTAAAGTACTTGCGTTGTGTTACGAACTGCACTTTCACAGGTCAAATGCAACAACGCAGAGCATGTGCTCACATAGTTGCCTAGAGTATCTTTGAGCAAGGTAGAAATCTAATCTTCAGAACCTGGGAATGAGATGACATGACAGCTGTTTGATTGTGTCCTGCTGTTTATGAAAAAAAGAGTCCAACTATCCCAGTTTGTAGCCTTTGCCATCAAGAAGTTTGACTAAATCTTTTTGATAAATGGATAAACCTGCAAATTAGGTACCAACCACTTTAAAATTTTAAGTGACTAGATCACATTAAAGGGGTCATGACAATGAACTAAATTCAGATTAAGTCCATTATACTATAAAACATACAAACTTCAAGTTTCATAATAATACAAAACACAGGTATCAATGAAATAGTTACAAAAATGACTTGTTTTCAACGTGTTAGCACAGGATCACCTCACCTTCATGGACCACCCAGTGGCAATTCTGAGTGTGAACTGGACACACCAGAAAGTGGGGAGATGTTTTGCGAATAAAATGATAGTGCCTGAATAATAGCATGAGAACTTAAATTCTCACTGAGATGATACAGAGAGACCGGAGAAATAATTACATTTTCCTCATGCACAGCAAGATAATTTTAGTATTTTCTGGTGTGGCTTGAAGAGAAATTTTGGAAATTGTTAATGTGGATGCATTATCCAGATGAATGTAGACAGGCATGAATGCAGGCTGCTGTGCTTATTTTGTTGAATGAGTTTTTGCATGTACATTAGGGTTGTCCAACTCTGCTCCTGGAGGGCCACTGTCCTGCAGAGGTTAACTCCAACCCCAATTAAACACCTGAACCAGCTAATTGAGGTCTTCAGGATCACTAGGCATGTTGGGCCAAGCTGGAGCTGATCTCTGCAGGACAGTGGCTCTCCAGGAGCAGGATTGGACACTGCTGATAAATGGTTATATTCGAACGGTTGCCATTATTCAGCATGCAGAATTTTCAAAGCAATTCTATATGCATTATGGCGAGGGCATGCAGAGATGTTAGGCAAAGATATGGCCATCCATACCGAAGCAGCATCAAAATGAGCAATGGACGGAGACAGATATGCTGTACAGATAAGGCTGGCTTAAGACAGATAAGTATGTCATGACCCCTTTAACAATCAATATTCACAGTTCTCCTCCTAACCTCTTATTGCTTTGAAACTCACATCTTAAAATGCTAACTGACTTTATAACTGTCTTGTTTGTTTTACTGTATTTTACTTCAAGTATTTTTAATATTTTAGGCCTTTGTTCTTTGGGTTAAATACACACATATTTAGGATATTGTCCGAAGGCAGAAAAAGGTTTATATAACTATTAGCCATCTCACCCAGTCCTATTCACCCTGTGGTTGGTTATTGAGGGTCTAGGCTTGATACCATGATGAAGATGAACTACTCTCTACAATGAAACAGAAAGGCCTTTAAACATCCCAACACTAAAATCTATACTCGTCTACTGTGATCAGTAAAATCTCAGGAAATTCAGGGTACTGTTCAGATAGACTCCAGCAATGGAAGTAAACTGCTATTGATGGCATGTAATTTACATCTTTGCATTCTCAGAGTGTAACTGTTATTAACCGCAGCATATTATTTGCCTTTCGTACCTTGTATAACAAGGTGAGGAGGGTGGAATCAAACTGAATTGGACGAAGCAATCAACCGAATGTTCACACTTGGTTTGGTGAAAACAGTTTAATACTGAACTGTAGAATATATGCGTTTGTGTGATGTGGTTTAGGACTCTGCATGCATTACTATAAAGGAAATCATAGTTATTCTCTACAACTCCCTGTCCCTTTCAGTAGGTTACAGCACAGTATAAGGAGCAAACACCAATGACAAAAACATTTTCAGAACACAGCTGGTTAAGCACATTGTCACTCTCATAGGAAAAAAACAAAACAGAGACCCAACTGAAAAATGAACGGACCAGACCCTCTTACCACAGTTCTCTGATCTCTTATACTGCGGCCATGTGCATACTGCAGTCGTCACTCTTTCAGTTCACCCAAATATGAAAATTCTGTCATCAGTTACTCACCCTCACCACTTCAGTGAAACACTTCATCTGTTTTTGTACATAAAATAAAAATCTATGTGAATTAAACATTTCAAAGTAATCCATACAACTCCAATTATTTAAATCCAATTTCTGGATGACTTCACGGTTATTTCATTTTTTTTTTTAGCTTAAAATCTCTGAACCTACTTGGGCTCTAATGTTAGTCAGGTAAAAAAAATGTTAACAAGCACACACAAAAATGTATTATAGTTAGCAGTACAAAATAAACCTATTAACAGTGATATAGCACTGTATCTTATGTGGGTAACTTATTCCCACATTAGGAGTTATCACTCCCAAAACTTGCAGTGTGTACAGTGGTATGCCAAAGTTTGGGCACCCCTGTAAATTTTCATGATTTTCCTTTATGAATCATTGGTTGTCTGGATAAGAAATTTCAGTTAAATATACCATATAGGAGACAAACACAGTGATATTTGAGAAGTGAAATACAATGATTGTTGAACATCATGGTTTAGGGAAGGATGATACAGAAAGCTGTCTCAGAGATTTAGCTCTCAGTTTCAACTGTGAGGAACATTGTGAGGGAATTGGAAGACCAGAGGCACAGTTCTAGTTAAGGCCCAAGTGGCAGACCAAGAAAATCTCAGATAAGCAGAGGCGCAGGATGGTGAGAACAGTCACAGTCAACCCACAGACCAGCTCCAAAGACCTACAACATCATCTTGCTGCAGATGGTGTCACTGTGCACGTCCAACTATTCAGCGCACTTTACACAAGGAGATGCTGTATGGACGAGTAATGCGGAAAAAGCCTTTCTCTGCACACGCCACAAACGGTGTCGCTTGAGGTGCATGCTAAAGCACATTTGGACAAGCCAGCTTCATTTTGGAATAAGGTGCTGTGGACTGATGAAACTAAAATAGAGTTATTTGGGCAAAACAAGGGGCGTAGTGCATGGCGTGAAAAACAACACAGCATTCCAAGAAAACACTTTGCTACCTACAGTAAAATTTGGTGGCGGTTCCATCATGCTGTGGGGCGTGTGGCCATAGCAGGGACTGGGAATCTTGTTAAAGTTGAGGGTCGATGGATTCCACTCAATATCAGCAGATTCTGGAGAACAATGTCCAGGAATCATGACAAAGTTGAAGTTGCGCTGGGCTGGATCTTTCAACAAGACAACGACCCTAAACGCTGCTCAAAATCTACTAAGGCATTCATGCAGAGGAACAAGTACAATGTTCTGGAATGGCCATCTCAGTCCCTTAGACCTGAATATTATTGAAAATTTGTGGTGTGATTTAAAGCGGGCTGTCCATGCTCGGAAACCATCAAACCTGACTGAACTGGAGATGTTTTGTAAAGAAGAATGGTCCAAAATACCTTCTGCCAGAATCCAGACTCTAATTGGAAGCTATAGAAAGCGTTTAGAGGCTGTTATTTCTGCAAAAGGAGGATGCACAAAATATTGAGTTAATTTTTCTTTTGTGGTGCCTAAATTTATGCACATGCCTAATTTTGTTTAAATAATTCTTGCACACTTTCCATAAATCATATAAACTTTATTTCACTTCTCAAATATCACTGTGTTTGTCTCCTATATGATATATTTAACTGAAATTTCTTATCCAGACAACCAATGATTTATAAAGGAAAATCATGAAAATTTACAGGGGTGCCCAAACTTTGGCATACCACTGTATATGGCCATTTAGAGTTGCAGTTTTTAAATCACAATTCAGACTAGCAAACCTAACCCTTGTCCTCACCTCCCTCCTTTGCTTTGTCATTTCCACTGGGATCTGTCCAGCAGTATCTGAAGGTTAATTGTGTAACTGTTAAACAGAGCAGAGCTCAAAACTGATTAAATATTATTTCGCAGCTCCAGTGATGTATAAAAATACAGCCCATTTGCAACAAGGTGTTGCTTAGAATTGAGTGAGATTTGAGTTAAAAGTCCATAGAAGAATGCTAAAGATTTGTCACAGCATGTTGCATGGGGATTAGTGCTACAGTTGCACGCCAGTCATTCATACACAGACAACTCACGAAATTAAAATAACTTTGACCAGAGAAACCAAAGTACTGTATCCAGTTATCACAATGATAAAATGTCCAAGTTTTACTGCACAATCACAACTGCAGTACAGACAGATCTGTAACTTCTTCATGTAAAATATAGACTTCAGGGTGAATCTGAAGCCAGAGCAAGATAAAAATTCAGGTGTATCTGAGACAGTGATAAAGTTAAAATGCTGTTGGAATGAAAAGCTGATTTAATGGAGAAATGTGTGAAACCGCATCAATATTTTTACCAGTACACTAACTCAAAATCACTACAGCTATTGATGGTGCAGAGAGTTGTCCCGTTTTAACATCCTTCTATCATGCTTGTCAATTTGCTCACTCACAGACACACACACCCCACCATCCGAGTCCTTTATTTCAATCTCACTGGAGCATCGGCGGCTTTTAATGTTGTTCCTAACTGTAAGTCCGCATTCACTTCAGAGATTTTGTTTTTTATACAGTGCAGGAGCTTACACCACTTTTCCATTCACCCTTCTCCCAGACGACTCTTTTACCAAAGCTGTCTTCCTGTGTATGTGGGAGGTGCAGATGGAACCTGTGACAATAAGAAACAAAATTATCCAATTAGAAGCAGGCGGGTTTACAGACAAGACATTTACATAAGATAAGTAGCGTTTCATAAGTGGGAAAAAGACCTCTTAAGTGCATTAAACAGAACATACAATCTATCAGCACCTGACAATGCTGACCGTCACTGCTTTCCAGTCTGGTCCTTGCCATCTAGTGATGCCTTTGGCTTGCTTAGTGAGGTTTAAAGAGACACTTAACAGTCAGTAATATTCTCGATTTGATGGCACTGACACTACTGGATGAGAACAAAACTTGAACTGAATTTAGCTGAATGACAACACACTTGTTTCATAATGAAATTCACACTGTTTTTGAACTGAACTGAATCAACACTAAAATGGCTAGAGCTGAATAATGACACTACTGTCTTGCCACCAGCTGCTTTACAGCAGAAGAGGAAGTTCTGAAGTTGGTGCAGATGGTTCTGACAATCTGGAACATGCAGATGGAAGAGTCTTGAAGACTTAGTTCACACTGCAGGTCTTAATGCTCAGATCGGATTTTTTGCTGAAATCCGATTTTTTTGCGCTGTTGTTCACATTGTCATTTAAATGCGACTGCCATCAGTCTCATGTGTGAACCGTATACGGCCCTGAAGTGACCCGCATGCGCAGAAGAAGACGTGACGTCAGACGCAGCGCACTGTGTTTGCGGAAATAAAAATGGATGCTGCTCGTGTTAGCGTGTGTTTAGCTATTTTTAAGTGCAATCGGGGCCTAAATAATAAAGTGATAGTATTGTCTATATATTGTCTGCCATTGTGATTTTAAACTTCCTGCCTCCTCCAGCACAGAATTGTGACATCTGTCGCATTTCAATGATGTAAAAATCGCATGAAATGCAACATGGCCGTTCAGACTGAAGTCGCATTGCAAAACATCAGATATGTATCCAATTTAGGACCACATATGAAAGTGGCCTGGGCCGGATTTGAAAAAATTGGATTTGTACTGTTCGGACTGTCATAAGAAAATCAGACATGGGTCACATTTGGGCAAAAAAGTCGGATTTGGGCCACTTTAGCCTGCAGTGTGAACTAAGTCGAAGAGAAGGCTTCCTTGCATGTGTGATGAAAGCTTATAATTTTTTGCTGTTTCAAAATTCCCCAAACCTCCCTTGTTTTAGAATTTAGAACTCTAACTTTCCTTTTTGTTCTTTGTTTCAATTAGCTTCTCTTTTCAGAGCCCTATCTTTATCTAAGAGAGAACCTTTCAATCCTTCCTGAGCAGCAGAAATTTGCAAATTGGTGCCTTTCTGTTCCAGTGACAAGATAGGCTGTTGGAATCTAGTAAGCTAGCCACAGTAAGTCCCACTTTGATGTAGAGCTTATTTGCAAAATCCAAAGTCTTTAAGTCTTAAGGTTTAACCTATGCATTATTCATGTTCCAAACCACTTCCAAATTAATCTAAGCACTGGGTTGAACACAGAGTCCAAACATGAACTTCCACCCATGCATTCATGTATACCTTAATAGGTACGTTTAACATACACTGTTATGTCACAAACAATGCACATTAAGTATAAATAGTTCCTGTGATTGGGGGTCACTGTATCTGAAGTCCACAAACAACTCAATAGTGTTCATGATTCTCTGTATGCTCAGAAATTAGACACTGGCTGAGTCATTGTAGGAGATGTGACTAGGAAAGTCACAAGCTAAATCTGGTGAGCGGTTTTAAGAAATATCTCAATACCAAAACTTATCTCACATGTTACAATGTAGACCTATCAAGCTACAGACCTGGTCAGTCAGTCTTTCAGCAGAACAAAATGTGCACCTTTTGTCGAGCATTTTTTCTTGAACATCATGGAAAAGGAATTATTCAAAGATTTGAGTAACAACTGGGTAGTATTATTGCCATACCATGTCTCTCACTTGCACGTTAGAGAAACGACTAGAGAACATCTTAGAGTTCATACAGTGGATACTTGAAAATAACCGTGCAGAGCTACCAACTCCTCTACAGGATAGCCAAGAATGCTGGTTATTTCCATCATTTGGTGTGTACCATCCCAAAAATACAGAACAAATCAGAGTTAAAACTGACTCCAGTGCACAGTTTGAGGGAGTATCTCTCAGTGATGTACTGCTGCCTGGCCCTGACCTTAACAATATCCTGTTAGGTGTCCTCATAAAGATTTCAAAAGGATCCTGTCACTGTTACAGCTGACACACAAAAGTTGTTTCACTGCTTCTTGGTCTGTGAACACTGTTGTGATGTAACAAAAAAAAAAAAAACCTTTCTGTGCCACTATGACAATGATTTGACTAAAGAGGTAGTGGAAATTCATTGATCAGCTCTTCCTCTGTAAGAAATTACTTTGAGGGATTATCTACAGAGGAAGAGCTGATCAATGTACTTAAAATGGCACAATAGATGCTAGCGGTCTCAAAGCTCAGGCTTCATAAAATTACTGCAAACAGGAACAAAGTAATGGATACCTTCCCAAATAAAGACCTGGTTGAAGACATCAAATACTTCCACCGCTCCATGGATACAACTATCCCTGCTATCGTACACAAACACACTGCCCAGAAGGCAATAGTGACAATAGCTCAATTCAGTTCCCATTTTGAGCTCATCTGATGGTGTCAGTGCAGTCAAATTTAAAATATTACTGAATATTAAGTGTCTTTTAAACCACAACTAAGCAAGCCAAATGTGATGGTGGCAAGGAACCCAAACTCCATAAAGTGACAGAAATGAAGAAAAAAAAAACTTTGGGAAAAAACAGGTTTAATAACGGGACCAGGGCCCGTATTTATCAAGCCTCTAAGAATTACTCTCTAGAACACTGCTAAGAATTGACTTAAGTGTAAAAAAATTCTTGGCTCAAAGATGCGCTTAAAAGTTAGTTATTAAGCATCTCAGTCGTAATGTAAGTGAAGTGTAGGACTAAATATTAAGTGTCAGCCTTAGAGATGATTCACAACACTTTGCTGTGCCACAAACGGGATTTTGGATGACGACATACGCATGGACCAATCACTGAATAGATTTTCATATAAATTCACATTGAATGGTTAAATTCCTAATAGGAGTTTACATTCAACACACATTTGACAAAGAATTTTCAAGAGAACACATTATGGAAAGGAAACAAAGTGTCATCACAACTCAGTTTAGGGTTGTGCCGATAGACGATAGTATAGTGTATTGATGGTAGTTAGAGATAACGCCTGTTGCTGATGCCTTTGACGACAGCAAGACGATTATTATCCATCAAAAATATAGGTGCTTATCTTTACTGATACACCGCAGAGAGCTACTTCAGAAACTTGTCGCGGTACGGCTGGTGAGTGGCCGCGATCAGCTCCGGTGGCCGTGTCGGAGCCGTAACGCACCACAGACGTGTGCAGTGTAAATAAAGGCTAAGTGATTTATTCATCATACAGTGTAGGTTGCTTCACGGATTATAAAGGGAGTGTTTTTTAAAGAGCATATAATACTCGCGCTAGACTGAGTCAGTTATGATGTTCTTTGGTTATGTAAATGTTCTTTGCTCGTTTTGAATAACTGAGGAGATGTAACCGTTTGATTAACTGCTCGTTGTCAAACATTTCAAGAACATTCTTCCTCTCCTGAAAGTTTTGCACATGTCTCTGTCTCCTCAGCGCCATCACAAGCTCCTGCTGGCAACTCCTCACCACTTAAGAGACCTCTCGAGCCGTCTTAAATAACTGGGAGATTAAAAGTGATTCTTAGCTTTAAGAAATTTGATAACTTGCTTTTATACTTAAGCTTGAAATTAAGAGTAAATTTCATGAATTCTCAGCACTTAAGAATAAAATGGCACTTTGAGAAGCTTGATAAATATGGCCCCAGTTTTCTTCTGGCCTCAAGGAATGAACACGGTGTGATTTACTGTATGGTTTCAGGCTGCATCATAAGTCAGATTTGTGGATTGATATTATTTGTAAAAAGTTGAATCCAGCTCCTTCTGCTTGAAGATCGAGACTGGCATTAGATGATTAAGAAGAGTTGTAATCTGTCCAGCAGTGGACAACTGGCTTATCAATGGCTATAAGCATAATGATCTTGCATTTTAAAACACTAAACTGCAGTCCTATCAGGTTCTGGTATGATGTGTGCATAGCTGGTCATAGGAAACTGTGCCTAGGACTTTTCTAGGTGTTTAGGTCTAAATTGTTGTCTCCATAACAAACCTTTAAGTATTTTGATGCATTTATTTTTAATCACTACTTGTGTTTGAAACTCTTTGTTTAGACTCATTCATTGCGAACTTTATTTTACACTATGTGCCATTCATACTTCTGCATCCAGCCTATTCTCAGAGGACTATGTGTTTTTCAAAATGATTTTAATACAATCATCTCTGTGGTAGTTGATGTCTGGTTTGGATTTTGAACTGGTTCTACACTCACATTTGCACATTGCCTCATTCTCTTTGAGCAGAAATATTGCTCTTCTTTGGATAAATGTTAACTCAGCTTTTGACAAGGCTTTGGCTGCAGCGTTGCATTGTTGGCAGGTTTTGTTCTATTTATAGTTGGGTCAAGGCAGAGAAAACAATTTCCTCCCCCACCAAAGAGACATTTACTCTCCTCCATATTACATCACTCATCTCTCAAGAACCAAATGTTTAAGGGAAACACCGTTCATGCATTGGAAAATCTGGCCAATAGTCTCATGTATGATCAATGGTATGATGAAAAACTCAAAACTCACCTTTTTTCAAATGTAATTTTGAATTGGCATTGTATAAACTTACAGTACATGCCTCATTCTATAATTGGGGGTATATACACATTAACAAAAATGAATAAAACCAAAAATATTCTCAGGATAGTCACTAAGGAGCTTTTTTTATCATAAATCTGACTTAAAGATCATTTTAATAATTTTAAGAGATGTTATGCAAAGCTCCAACCTGTACAGATAAAAACAAAATATAGCTTAAAAGGATTCATAATTAAAACTTCTGTGTCAAACAATTCATTATTAGTGGACACAGTCACATAGTAGGGTCATAGAAACTATGTTATCTAAGAATTGCTTTTATAGGTTAATTTGACAGGTAATATAGTTGACAGTTTCACTCCTTTGATTCATAATTTCAATGGAAGCCTTAGCTTGCCAACTACATGATATTTTCTTGATCAGGTTAACCACAAATATAAGGTGTCCCCGACTAAGGATTTTTACAGTCGAATTGGAATTTTCGAATCTTGTCGATAGTCGACTGATAGTTGAATCATATGTTTGGGGGCGGGGGCAAAATACATTACCAAGAGTCAAGTCAGACATTCAACAGTCATTACTGACGTTAACACACAGGGAAAATATGTAACGGACTCCTCGCAGATACAAAAATAATGTTTTATGTTTTGATTAAAAGATTTTAAACGTCAGAGAAACCCTAAGAATTCACAACATTTTTACAATAGTGTTCTCATTATAACATTATGTATATAACTGGAGTTATTAATGTTCTGCATTTCTGTTTTGAGCTGCGCACACTGAAGATGACGAGTACAATGAAGCATTTGATAGCAGGTTTTTAATCAATGAGATTTAACTCATTTATCTCAAATAGAATACGCTTCGTTATTTATACAACATAACGTTACGACTTACAGGCTATCTGCACAAAATACCCCGAATGCACATGAAAGTGTCTGTGCGGCTCTGAATGAACTCCTTTTGTGGACGCATTCTTCACGCAACAACGTGCAGAAACACGGCAACTAAACTCTAAAAATTCACAGCGCTTTATTATTACAGTGCTTTCCTTCTAATGTTATGTATATGACAGTCCCAGTCATAGTTATTATTCTGCATTGTTGTTTGTCCTGCTCACACTGCGTGCTGAAGAGATAGGCTAATCACCATAGTACTACAATGAAGTGCCTTACTGCAGCGCAGCTCAACCAAATGCATCTTATAAGAGATAAATAATTTATACACGATATACACATAAACCAGCTGAAATGTTTTGAAATCGGTAAGTTGTACCCTACCTGATCGAAAAAATCCAGTCTTTCACATGCCTGTGTCAATTTGAGTCTTGTTAAAGATTTAAATCCCTGCCGCCAAAATCCTCTGTCGGTCACAGATTATGGAAAGTGAAACTTAAATCTATAGGGGTGGTTGGATTTATTCACGCACGTTAAAATATTTATTTGAAGCTTCTTTCTTTTCAGATTCTTATTTACAGCATTATTTTAATAGGCTGTATATTAACTTATTGGGAGA
>JAFVLL020018379.1:0-32550 GCA_021397915.2 Tor tambroides | reverse complement strand
AACAAAGCAAGGCAATGCAAAGCAAGTCAGACATCTGGAAACAATTCTCAATTGTCACTGAAAAAAATGGGAAAGAGTTAAACTTCGTAAGTTGCGATAAATGTGCACAAGGACATAAACCTGGCACCTCTGCCCTGAGGCGACATACCTATTTTATAAGTTCTATGTGTTTATTTACTTAAGTTAAAGTTATTTCATATTTTGCTTTGGCTTATTTAGCCTACTTAAACTGTTTGTTAACAGTTAAGGTCATTGCACACTGAGTCTGGAATTTTCGCGTGCATTTTTCAGATTTTTCGTATTCCTCATCCTTTCCTATCAAAATGCATGCTACAGATGCGAAAACGCAGAAACTCGAACCTGATCTGATTTTTTTTTTTTTTTTATGACGGACGAAAGTTTCGGAGGCAGTGTGTAAACGTGATTGACACAACGTGAGGCCGTATTTATTTTTTAACGTGCGAAAATTTTGGACTGGGTGTGCAATGACCTTTAAACTGTTTTTTATTAAATAGTTTGGTGGGTGTATATCAAGCAGTAGGCTAGTTTTAAAAACTGAGTTGCTGCTATTTGTGCTTTTGTTTTAACAGTTAATGTTTTATAACGCTAATAAAAAAATACCCAATGTTTTTGACAGGTGTGGTGCTTTGGTTTAGCATTACTTCATCTTATTTAAACGCAATCATTTTTAAAGCCTGCTATTCTGGATGTTAAGTTGGACGAATATTTGAGTAGCCTATTTGTGTAGCCGATATTTTTTACAAGCTCTGAGCGGGAGCAGGCGGGAGTGGACACAAACATTGCGGGCGCGGGCGGGAGAGGAACATGCAGGTTGCGGTCCTGGTCAGAAATTCAGCGGGAGCGGGCGGGTGCGGGTTTAAGAAAACAGTCCCGCGCAGGGCTCTAGCTTGTGGCGCCATTCCTCTGGTTAGGATGCATGCTCCTTATATTCTTCCAGTAAGTTCCCTGTCTGGTGAACCCTAGCTGAGTTCCTCAAGCACCAGGTGGCATTCAGAGGACTCTCTTGCCGGGCCCCTCAGTACTCGTGTTGTATGAATCGGTCACCTCTTGGACTGGACTAGGAGCCCATACATGAGATTCCTTTGGGTAATCCTGTATGTTCTTTAAATGGTATGGTTTCCCTTGGTAAACCCGTGTCTTTCTCTGGATCGCTCTGCTGTCTCTGCCTGTTATGTTCCCCTGAACTGGGGTCAGGACAGCGATCTTAGACTGTGCTGCGATCAGTCGTGTGATTTTCACATTCCTGCATGGATGTGTCTCCGCACCCCAATGATTGCTGAAACAAATATTGTGAGAATACGGGAACACCATTTTTTGGCTTCCTTAGTAAGCCCTTTATAGTTGGTTGATTAGCTGGCTTAGGGGGCATTGGGCAGGTTACGGCTTGAGGTGCATCCATCCTGGCACGCTTTCCATAGGGACCCCTAATATCAGTGTTGACGTAATATTGAACATGACTGACTAAAACGGAATGGCATGGATATGAAGGAGGGAACGGAGATGTTATGTCCCTCATGCCACAACCCTGAACTTTGTTGAATGCTGGGATGCATTCTAGGCTCCTCAGCACGAACCTGAATGAGTGGATGCATGCAAATTCCACTTGCCAATATTCATTGGCCATTTCTTGTAGTGCTCAGAGGTGATTGGGGCTCCCAAGTGAGACACCTAATGTCAGCCTACCTAAGCCTTGGAAAACAGATTTCTCTCAAGGAGGCTACTCCAGGAGAGACACCAGGTTCAAAACCAAATATGGGACAGCCAAAACATTGCTACTAAGAGAAGCTGCACTTTGTTTTCCTGTTGTGTTTCTATTGTTTCTGTTGTGTTCCTGTTTTCAGATTCAAACAACATGAGAGGTGCACCACCTTCAGTGACAGACACTTGTTCTGCACCCAAAGCAGAACGCTCATCATAAAGGCAGACCCTTTTATAACCACAATATTATAGTCATTTGAACCATACAAAATGCAAAGTTGAACTGCTGACATCTGAAACGCAGCAGCACCTGATGAAGCAGAATCACCTGTGTAGCAACCTATAATGTGGGCCGAATGTTTGGAAGCTCAAAATATTCGAGATCAGTTCGAATTTTTGTGACAGTAGATAGAAACATATACAAGCTAAAAGATTGCATTGCGAGCTTCCAGACTTTAACAACTCCCCACATGTAAATTCATCCAAGAAACAGGCTGCACTCAGTCCAGGTAGAGCATGAGAAACTGTCTGCTCACTCTACATAAGACTTACTGTGCGTGTCCAAGGACTTCTGTATTGAGGACACAGAATGACATACTGACAAAAAGCCATTGTGTTCAATGTTGAGCAAAGACAAACTCTACTTAATGTGAGTCATTGAAACACAATATCCAGATAATTCAATGATAAGCCAAAGGGTTCTCAAAAAGCATGGACAGAAAAACCATCTTTCTGAGTAAGACACTGGAAGATCTGATGAGTGTTGGCACAGGCACATTCTTTTGAGGCACTGGTGATGAACATGTAGCTCTTCAAATCTGCAGTTATAACCAAATTATTTATGTATTAAGTATAGTCACATATCAAAACAAACTATGTGGAGTCCATGATAGTTTTTTCACCTCCTGAGGGCATGTACTGTGGGACCAATGACTTAAACCTGACTCATCACAAACTATCAGCTTTGATCTTTCCTGACAAAAACCAATATACAGATCAACCTTTAATTTATGACATATTGATTCAGTCCTGATCTGTAGTCCCAATAGACAGAAAAAAAACAGAGATCTTTAACATGCATTTTGACAAGGCTTGCTTCAAGCTTGAGTTCGTCAATCACTTTACTCAAACTTGTCAGTTGTAATAAGCTAGGAATAAGGTTTCTACCGGTTTCTTTATTTGGTCTATTTATAATAATATAAAGTTATGTACTCACTGCTCCTCCATTTAGTATCATGGTCATCTCAGTCGGTTGGTAGACGTTACTTCTGAAGGGTGCGCTGGGTCTGGCCCCTGTGTTGCCGTTATGATGGCTACCACTTCTCAATCCTACAACAATAGAAGATGGATGTTAGGATGTGTTTAATGTATATTAAATGACATTAATCTTTGTGCCTAGTTTTACCTGCAGAATTTTCATCAAAAGTGTATCCCTGGTTATCCACAAACTGCCTGTGTGAAAGTGGGATGTCCTCATCAAGGCTGGCCTCTCTCATGCGTGATGAATTCTGAGATGTGTCAAAATAGTCTGGAACTGAAGGCTGAGGTGGTGCTCGAAGACAGGCATGGGCTTCAGGAGCAGCATGGCACAGCAATAACAACCAACCCTGTGCTACCAGGGCCACAGCCAATGCTGGATCATCCCAGTCCGGAGACTTCCCAAGTACTTTGTTTCCATAGACATAGAAACCAACCCAAGCCACCCACAGGAGAATGGACAGCAAGCAGGAGACTAGAAGCCACACAACATTACAGTGCCATTGTCGTGCCTTCCCACACAGCGCTAATGTTGCAGTTACTAGGGCAGACAGCAGGAGTGCAACCACATAGGCACAAGCGAGTGCAAAGTCCAGTTGCTGATACTCACAAGCCGGGTTACCCTCCCGCAGCACTGTTAGAAGAAGCCACTCTGCAGCAATAATACCTTGTACTGCTGTTAACCCTAGCGCTAGTCCAACGATGGCACACCCGCCTGGGCTACGAGATTCGCATGCAAGCCTGCGCAGCCTTAAAGCCTGTGCTAACATGCAGGCAAAGCAGAGTGAGAAAAACAAACCCCAGAGGGCACGTCGCACCACACAAATGCTCTCGTTATGCTCAATAAGGTATGCAAAGCTAAGCCCAAACAGCCCAATAATGCCCATTAACAGTAAGAGAATTGGACCGATGCCACTTCGCTTTGGTGCCTCAGTCACTGAGTGCAGGCGACACAGTAACACTATCAACAGTAAAATGGCAGCTAACACACCAGCCGCTGCTACGACCTCCACCACCACGCCCCATATAGCATCCAGGTCACATAAGAGAGTGTATGGTCTTGGAGGTCCAAATCTGCAGCCAAATGGGACTGTCGGCTTCTCATCTTGAGACAAACTCACACCCAGCCCAGTGAGCAGCAGGAACACGACATGAAACGATGACATCTGAAAAAGAGAGAGAGAATGAGAATGAGTGAAACTAATTTGCTTTTAAAATTTGGTGTGATACATACTGTGGCCCAAAAATGTTTCTGGTCACCTAAGTCCCATTTTAAGTGTGGATGTCAATGCATTGTACCATATATTATTTGTAAATGATTGTTTTTTTTCCTTTTCAGAATTGCATTTTTTAAAACCATTTTTGACTTAAAGCGCCCCTATTTTGCTTTTTTTAAGTGTTCCTAATTTTGTTTTGGAGGTCTCCTACAATAGGTTTACATGCATCCAAGGTCAAGGGCAACACTTTAATTTTCTCGTAAATGCACATTTCACATCACCTAGTTTCTCAAATAGTCTGAAATGACTCATTCAAAGATTCAGTCTCTCTAAAGACCTCCTTTCAGCGAGCCAAATCTGCTCTGATTGGTTAAATGACTGTTGTGATTGGTCTACAGCTTACAATGTGTTGGAAACAGAGTGGGCTTTACTATATCTGACTTATAGCTCTGAAGGCTTCCTCAATCCTCAGTGATTGTAAACATTGTAAAGCGCAGTAATGATGGTGTCGATTTTACTATATCAATTTGAGCCCGTGTCTGATGATGAAACATTGGAAGAAATAGTTGATCAATCTAAACCTCCATTACAAGGATGAATTAAGCAGGACATTTCTCATTGGTAAAGTTTTTCTTATATTGTGGTATATTTTGAATGTTGTAACTGTAATTCCTCTACATTAGCATTAACAAGTGTATGTCCATCAACAAACCAATGTGTCTATTTATAATTTATTGAGGCGCATGTGTGTGAACTACATCAGAATGCCACATCAAATAGTAAACAGTTACCCAAACAATAACAGTACATATGTTGAACCAAGCACTGATGTAACATTACAGCTTGTAAACCAAAAAAATCTTGTCCAATCCTTTATCATAATTCAAAGTAGTAAGAACGGCAGACAATCTGCATTAATTGACAAAATTTTAGGTAAGAGTGGGCCCACACCTGATTAGCTAATCTGTTTCAAGACAGTAATGAGAGTTAGTCATGTGAAGCAGTCATTAGTAAAATGACGGGAAGGTTGGCGTTCTACTGCTGTGGTATCATTGTAAAAATTAATTTTAACTACTGGCCTATCACATCCTCATCCTTTGGATTTGTAAACAATGATAATCTGCTTTTGCAATGCAGAAAACAGCATCACAACACAAACCACAAACTAAAGTTTTTGAAGGCAGATCAAAGTAGACATTGTTTGCGGGGAGCCAATGAAGATCATCATGCAAATTTGCTACAGATCTATGCAGATAAATTTCATAAGTGGAACTGGAATTGCTGACAACTTGTCTCAGCAGTTCAGAATAAACTTTTTCTTTCACGAGACAATAACTTTATTTGTTGTGCACTTTGATCTTTAAAACTTTGCAGAACTTTTACATTCACAAACAGCTATTACACACTGCATGAAAGGTAATGTTCAAAAAAGAACAATGGGCCCTTTAAGCAACTTTCAAGGTAATTTTTAATGGATGTATGAAGTCAGTCAGGTCATAGTCTACACAGGTTTCTTATAATGCCTTCAAGTGTACCTGGGAAGCTCCTATTTGAAGAGAACCATTTCTTATTATATGGAAAAATACTACAGGGGCCTTCTATCATTTTTTTAAAAATATATTTTGTTTATTATCATATTCTTTTCATTTCTCAGTAATTCATGCACGGTATCTTACAAAAACATTTTTCCATAAAGCAACCTGAGAAATGTGAGTGATTAACATTTGCTGTTTATAGCAGGTATGGGAAATTCATGTCCTAGAGGGCTGCCTCCCACAGTGTTTAGCTCCGTCCCTAATCAAACACACCTTAAATTTGCCTAAGCTAAAAAAGACTAATAATAATAATAATAATGAGGTCCAAGTTTAGGAATACACCATTATTTATTTATATATATATATATATATATATATATACACACACACACACACACACATTTAAACAACATTAAAGTCAAACTTGAAAAGTTTGAATATTATTTCAGAGTTAAACGAGAGGGGGTGAATAGTTCATTTGTATAAACACAAATTAGATTTACCATGGCAAATGATTTAATGTATAATTACAATTTAAAGTCCATGCTGAGTGTTTGGCGCTTGATTTCAGTTCAGTGTTGAAATCTGGATACTCATGTTTTGTCTTTTGTCATGAGCGCATGGTGGGGGTTTCACAGTTTCATGTGCTCTTGTGTTGTTTTTTGTTTGAGTACAGGGCCTTTGACCTCGTTTCATTGGCCGTGTGCTATTGTCATGTTCATTGTGTTGTCTAGTCTTGTGCATTTTGTTGAACACATTGCTTGTGATTTTTTTAGGTGTAACTATTGCAGATTTAAATGTAAGCATATAGGGAAAGAAAGTAGTAAAAGCAAAATGCCTACAGATAAACAAAGTAGTTATGCTTGTCAATAGCTTCATTCGGCCCTTATTGGAGATTGAACGGAAGACTTCAGATTTGTTTCAGCTTTACTCTTGCACACTTAAAAGGTTTTCATTCCTTACTGAAGTGTAAACTGATGATGTACTCTGGGTAACAAACAGCACCAAAAGATTTTAAAATGTTTTTAATAGTTGAAACATCAAATCAAATGATTAAAAGACCCCAGTAAATTATAGTCCAATTGCGCTCACATCATTTATGTGCAATTCACCTGTTTGCTTAAGCTGTTTTAGTATATCATTTATAATTTAACATGTATTCTTCTTGAAACATGTCAGTAATTCATAGCAGCATATTAAGAACTGACAACACAGCAGAAAGGGCTAGTCTTGCATTAAACTCCCAGGCTGGATGGGCCCCACTCCAGTTTGCTTATCACCTTACTAATGTGCCAGTGGCTAGGACAAAGAGGTGATGATGAAGAAGCAGGTGTGGATCTGTTTATGTGCAGGCAGTCTTGCATTGATGAATTTATCTCTGTTACATCATGAAGACAAGTACAAAATGAGTCACTTTGGCAGCTTGGTTTAAATAAAAGCCGTTACAGTACCATGACTTATAACATGTCAAAAGATCATGGAAATTTTGGAAAAATTATGGAAAAACATACAAGTATATTTGGAGTATATAAACCTTTAAAACTAGTAGTTTACTGAGAGTATACTTCTATGTATTTCACTTCATAAACTTAAAAGGGGCCAGTTTAGTTCCAAAAAGTATTAAAACAGTACACATACTAATACATTGATATTAGTATATTTACACTGATCAGCCTCAACATTAAAATATCTGAAGTAAATAACATTGATTATATTGTTACAATGGCACCTGTCAAGGAGTGGGATATATTAGTCAGCAAGTGGACCATCAGTTCATGAATTTCATTGTTGGAAGCAGAAAAAATGGGGAAAAATATCTGAGTGACTTTGACAAGGGCCAAATAGTGATGGCTAGATGGCTGGTTCAGAGCAACTCCAAAATGGCAAGTCTTTTGGGGTGTTAATGGTATGCAGTGGTTAGTACCTACCAAAAGTGGAGCTAGGAAGGATAGCTGGTGAACTGATGTCAGGGTCATAGGTGCCCAAGGCTCTTTGATGCATGCGGGAAGCAAAGGCTACACCGTCTTACTAGGCCGTCTTATTTTAACATTTAATACTGAGCTGGACTGTAGCCTTTAAGGCTCAGAAGGACTGGACTAGGAAGGATGCAGCTTTCCATTTGAGAAGCATCCGAAGTCTTTATGAGTGCTTGAAATCTCCTGGTAGGTGTGTTGGAGTTGTTTGGAGCAAAGTTTGACACACGTGATCTATGGGATACGTTGGACCTACAAATCTTATCCATGTAGACCAATGTCACAAGACATACGATAATTATCATATTTGTACGATCATTTTTTACCTCTGTACGATGTACAATAAATAATAAAAAAATCCCATAATGTAGGATAATTTCAGAATTTTGTGACCCTTCAAATGATGGTCATTGTAATCATTACTCATTGATCGTGAACACCTCAGAGTGCGTTAAGAATGCAGGAGGATCCCCTGCTTTTAAGCCAACGAGAACTATGTTGCAGTCTATGACAGCCTCAAACGTGACCATGGAGCACAAAAGCAGTCTTAAGTCGCTGGGGTATATTTGTAGCAATAGCCAAAAATACATTGTATGGGTCAAAATTATCAATTTTTCTTTTATGCCAAAAATCATTAGGATATTAAGTAAAGATCATGTTCCATGAAGATATTTTGTAAATATCCTACCGTAAATATATTAAAACCTAATTTTTGATTAGTAATATGCATTGCTAAGTACTTCATTTGGACAACTTTAAAAGGCGATTTTCTCAATATTTAGATTTTTTTGCACCCTCAGATTCCAGATTTTCAAATAGTTGTATCATAAACCATACATCAAAGGAAAGCTTATTTATTCAGCTTTCAGATGATGTATAAATCTCAGTTTTGAAAAATTGACCCTTATGACTGGTTTTGTGGTCCACGGTCACAAATCTGTACCGCAAAAGGCGCCCCCTCAACATCTGGCAACACACAGGCTTCCGATGACAGCAGCTAAGAGGTAGAGTTTGGACCCTCCCACTAAGTACACCTAGTTAGTTATCTATTGTGGTCATTTGCAGGTTGTGTCAAAAAGTTGTTTTCTTCCAAAATAATTTTCTTCCAAATACTATAATTTTGAGCTTCGGGTACGATACTTGGACATTTTCATCAGAGCTGCAAGGGGGACTAGATTGGTTGCGAGATGTGATTTCTGGAGCATGGGAGGAAGGTGATTTTCTTTTCAACATTCGGGCCCACTCCTCTAGGGGTGCGTCAACCTCATGGGCACTTGTTAAGGGTGCTTCCTTCCAATCAAATGGTGAGAGGCTTCGTATACTTCTTCATAAACTTCTGTTTACTTTTGGATTAGGTTTAGCTCCTGCATCACAGGTCTGTTTTGGGATGGGACTCCTTATGAAAATGGCTTGTTGGTGTACACTACGCTTGCCAGTAAGGCTGAGTATTTTGTAGCTACTTTTTGAATGGTGTAACATTATATTGTTCCTACTGCATCATTACAGTGTTTAGTGAATGATTTAACTTATAGGCCTGGTTTCACAGACAGGGCTTAGACTAAGCCAGGATTAGGCCATAGTTCAATTAGGACATTTAAGTAATTTTTATAAACGTACTTAGAAAAAAAAAACATTACTGTTGTGCTTTTTGAGACACTGAAACATTTTAAGATCAGTTAGTGTAAGTTTCTTACAGTTAAAACACTCCAGACTTACATTTTAGTCTAGGACTAGGCTTAAGCCTTGTCTGTGAAACTGGGGGATAGTGTCCACTAATAAACTATAGGATTATATTTAATATTGATCATATTCAAAAATGTGTTAAATTTACTGGAGTTAATCTAATTGAAATTGTGTTTTCTGATGGCTTAATTGAGCAACATTTGATTATTTTTGGTCAATTTTTTTGTGATTTGTAATGTATTGTAATATGTGTTGATGTCAACAGGAGACCGCTTTTCACATTCTGTATGTCTCTCTTTCTGACACAGCTTTCTCCTAAAGAGCTGATGATCTGAATCATCAGTGGGTGTTAAAGAAGAGAGATACAAAATGCACAAAACGGACAGGAGTGAAAAATCACTGCCTTAAAATTATGGCAGCAGGTGAAGTGTAGCTTTTCTAGCTTAAAGAACCCACTTTTTTTTTTTTTACAGCTTTATTTTTTCCAGGTCTGGTTTGATAACATGATGTATCAGTAAGTGTTTGAAGTAAAGTGTCAGGTATGCACTTTTTTTTTTTCATCAGCTACATTTTACTCATTATTCTGGATTCAGGCAGATGCCTCTTTTTCTTGTTTTTTTGCATTTTACAGATTTTTCTTGTGTTCTTCTTTTGTATGACCGTACACTAGTATATCATCTACGATTGTCACCACTCCAGACATTCCCTCATACGTCTAGTCTGTTGTGCATTGAATGTCATCATGCTCTGAGATGAATGGCAAACAAACCAAACGGCAGACAACTACATGAATGGCTGTGTGGTCAATATGAATCTTACACCAGTCTGGGAACTGTCCTATTTCTATGAAAACGTCAGCAAATTTGTTCACAAGGTCATGGTTTTGCTCAAAGTCTGTTTGCACAAAGAGGACCAATTAGATTAGATCAATGTCAAGGCAAGCTTTCAGTCGTATTATAGGTTGCTCTTGAGTGTCTGCGTTGTATATTTCTAGCATGGCTTTGATCTCTGTATTTACATTGGAGCTGGCTTGTGCGTGATAAGAGTTCTTCAATGTATCCTGACAACCATTGTGTTGACTGAGATTAATGATATCTCCAATCTTGTTTTCTGGAATGGTAATGACTTCTGCCCTGTGTCTAGTCTAAATCTTATTTCGGAGAGTGCAAAGCCTGTCTCAATTTCCACAAAAGCTTGTTTATTTACCATGTTGCTGTGATCTCTTGGTATTGCATCAGAGAAGAGTTCCTGGGATTTCTGAGGTCGTATTCAGTCTTAGTCTATGTTTCTATGGCTGTTGTAATTCGCAAGCCTTAGCAAAGTGGTTTGGTTTGCTACGTTTGCAGCACGCACAGCCTGCAAATTGTGGGTTTTGAACTTTATCACATTTACAGACAACATGGTGAATGAAGTACATCCAGATTACATTCATACTACACACATTCATACTATATAGCCTAGAACATATTCTTTTTGCAGTCATCAAAAAAAATTACTTATTGCTTATTCAAAAAAGCACCTACTCAAGAGAGTATGCAGTGCAGCCTTTGTGACCACCTTTAACCAAGGGTGTCCAATGAAGACCTTGATTACTTTGGTTCAGATGAGTTTAATTAGGTTTGGAGCTAAACTCTCCAGGACAGCGGCCCTCTGGGAACAGGTTTGGACACCCCTGGTCTATACTTTATTTCACTACAGGGAATTCACCAGCATTATGGAGGTAACACGGTTCCACACATGGTATTACTTAAAATCATTACAGATACTTGATTGTTACGGTCTCTTTTTCATTGTTATTTATGTATTAGACTGACATGGACTTTATATCTTTACACATACACTTTACCCTTACACTATATAATCAATTATAATTACTTATAGCAGCTGCCAGAAGTAACTGCTGCAGAATTAATATTACAATCTGTTCATCCAGCAAACATTCAGTGTTAATAACCAGCTCCAAGAAATACTACTTCTCTGGCCACAGACAATAACTTTCTTACAGTACTAAAAATATTACAGCAGGTAGCATAGAGCAGCTCAGTAAAGTGACTTTATAAGCAGTAAACAAAAAAACTCAGGTGCATGTGCATGGATGTTTACTGAATTAATCTATGGACGCCCAGTAACTACTCACAATCACATGTACACACACAGGTAAACCAGATATCTCTCTCTCTATAGCTGACTAAGATAGTGACCTTTAACTTCTACAGAGGTCACACCTCTCGAAGGTGGCTTGTCCAATATAAAGGTGTAAGTTTGAGCAGTAAAGTTTTTTTCCCCACTACAGCTCAGATCAGATCATAAGTGGCTGGCAGATTTAAGTACCATTAAACTCTGATTACCATAACTAGTCCCACTGAAGTTATTAAGATGTGGTATAGCCCAATATTCATGAAATTAAAAGAGGATCATTACATGCAGATTGGGTTACATTAATGATTCAGTCATTATACATGCATTGCACATGTGGGTTATGACACCAGATGGCATGGTTCAAACGGTGGTTGTGCCACATAGTTGTGCAGTAGCTATAGTAATTTCACAGCCTACATAGTTTAAATAAAACTTTTCAAGAAAAGTATTCATTTTACTGTTTATTCACTTTATGAACTGATGTATGTTTTTGAGGCATTTGTACTCACGTCAAGCGGCAGCATACCCAAAGGAGACCGCCTAGTGCATGTTTACATAAATCAACAATAAAAAAAAAATACACACATACAGACAGTTGTATAATTCACCACATTTATAGTGCTTCGACACTGCTAATAAAAAGTGATTTCAAAAGGAACATATGTGACCCTGGAGCACAAAACCAGTCTTAAGTCGCTGAGGTATATTTGTAGCAATAACCAAAAACACATTGTGTGGGTCAAAATGATTGATTTTTCTTTTATGCCAAAAATCATTAGTATATTAAGTAAAGATCATGTTCCATAAAGATATTTTGTAAATTTCCTACCGTACATGCATTTCTAAGAACTTCATTTGGACAACTTTAAAGGCAGTTTTCTCAATATTTTGATTTTTTTGCACCCTCAGATTCCAGATTTTCAAATACCTGTATCTCAGCCAAATATTATCTGATCCTAACAAACCATACATCAATGGAAAGCTTATTTAGTCAGCTTTCAGATGATGTAGAAATCTCAATTTCACAAAACTGACCCTTATGACTGGTTTTGTGGTCCAGGGTCACATATGCAAATGGAATATATTTGGTTAATCCCATATATACATCCCTTCACCTGATATTTTGGTGTATAATGCAATAACATTCAGACACATCTGAATTTATTGTCCAAATAGTTTTTGAGGCCACTGTAGAAGTAGTTTTTAAATTATTTCCAAAGTGATCTCATGTGCATGTGTGCATTAAATAACTTGGTATAAAATGTTTTATGGGTTAATATAAACAAAAATAGGCAATACAATTAACATCTTACCTTAGTATAAGATATAATCTGTGGTAGTTGTCTTGAAAATTATGGTCTAAGAGATGGACCCTGCACAGCCAAAAATAAAAAATTAGTATTCACATATTGATCAAACACATATAGTTAAAAACACATAAAAAGGACAATCTCCAAATTCAATGTCTAAAAACACTTTCAAACCATGTATTGTATGGTACTGGTAAGCCATTTCTGTAAGCAATGGAATGGAAAGTATTTATGTGTTGATGCTATGTTTGTGTGAGACTGCTCAAACACTGATTATTTATAGTGCACACATGCTCAGTGCTTTATAAATAACCTGTAACAATATACAGCAGTGGGCAAAAGCAAAACGTCTCATTAGAATAACTGACTTTTTAAATAGTTCTCCACAACTCTTCATATTACACTGTAAAAATCCCTATCACAAAGGTTGACAATAAGGCCAAGTATTAAATCACACAATCTCTCATTGAACACCATGTTGTGTTTTGTGTTAAAAGTAAATTACTTACCAGTAAAAACAGGAAAAATCCAAAGTGGGCTTGTAATGTGTTAAAACTAATTATGAAACCCACTACGAGTGTTTAAATGTAAAAGCTTTCAATTTCTTAGACAGTTTTGATTAATTTGGATTAAACAGGCCAGATATGGATTTTTCAGAATCCATTCAACAATTACATCTACATAACAGTCTAACATAACATTTTTATCATAATGTATTATTCCCTTTAACATGTCCATATGTAACTGTCCTTATATTATGCTTAAAGTATCATTTCTGTTACTCTCTGTGGCTCATCTCCTCTTTCATTCTTTATCTCAGTTTCTTCATATCAGCTTCATATTTCTCTGTCTGTGCAGCAGGTTTGTGAGGCTTCCCTTCATTTTTAGGCTCTATAGCCCATAGTCACGTAAGTAATATGTATTAAGGACTTTTTTTTCAGAGAACCCATACAGCAGGGCTAGTCAACTGGTGGCCTGTGGGCCAAATCCGGCCCGCCAATCATCTTCATCTGGCCCGAGGGAGAAGTACGCACAGGTCGCACATATGCCTTGAATTGTTGTCCACAAGGTGGCAACACTGGCCCGGGCCAATCGAAAAAGAAAAGAGACGCAACAACAACAATCTACCGGAGACCGCAACATCAATAGATGGCAGCGTTGACAAACGTTTATGATGGAGTTATGAGATATCCACAACTCTAGTTTAACAGTATTATCGGTCATAAATTCTGGCGAGAAATAACGCAAACACTGGACGAAAATGATCAAATGAAGTATAGTTTGAAAGGCTGCGCGTTAGGCTGAGACGCTTCAGTAGCGCTTCAACTGACAAACACACACACACAATTATGTCAAAATTCACGGTTTTGGCGAGTTACCCCATAAACGTAGTCTTAACTGAGTTACAAAGTCTTAAATGACCGTAAAGAGTTTGGAGAAAATCAGATGCGTGTCAGATCCGCGTCATGTGCATCAAGTTTTAAAGAGACGGCGCTGCTTTTAAAGTGAAACTGGCTGACTTCTTTCATTGATGTAAATCAAAGAACAAAAGAATTAGAAATCACTGGACTGCTCTAGTCACTGAGTAACTTTTGTAGCTTGAATAAAAATTAACCAATATAGTTTATGCAAATACAATTTATAGTTTATGTGAAGATTGTTTTAAAATCACTTAAATTAAAAGTTATTTCAGAGCCTAGTAAATGTTAAAAATAATGGCTTTCAATTATACTGTAATGTTGAATGGCTATAATTAATGAGTAAATTATATTAATAAATATATTAATAAGTAAATTTGAGGGAAAATGCATTTTAATAGAGACACCAGTAGCAGTATTGGTATCAACTCTTCAATAATAATAGGCTACTTAGTAAAAAGATGCCATTAAACATGTATTTAAAATATACTATCTTTATATTGTTTCTACATTAATTTAGAGTTTCAATGTGAAATTGACAATATAAATGTGTGATTAATCATGATTAATTACAGAAAAATGTGTGATTTTTTTTTTTTTTTAACTGATTGACAAAAGCTTTCTGTTTACCTTTTATAGATCTTGGTAATATTAGTACATTTTACTGCTGAATCTGCATTTCAATTTAACTTCTAATTTTATAGGAAATAGATTGGGACGGCCCCCACCCCCTTGGCCCCATTCAAATTTTTAGTTCGATAATCTGGCCCTCAAATGAAGCTAGTTGACTAGCCCTGCCATACGGTCACTACAATGAAAATCATGAAAGTGGGTAAAATGAAGTACACCAAAAACCACCCTACCATTAAGCGACTTTACACCAGTGGGTGGGGCCTATGGTGTTATGTATAACTATTTGTCAGTGTCTTACTCTGGAGGCGGTCATATGCGAATTAATTTGCCCATGTGACGTCACAAATCCCCAACATCCAAATGAGCCATTTTCAGAGCTTGCTTAAATTAACACTGTTTATAATGAGCAGTGTTGGGGGTAACGCATTACAAGTAACGCAAGTTACGTAATAATATTACTTTTTTCAAGTAACTAGTAAAGTAACGCATTACTTTTTAATTTACAAGAAAATATCTGAGTTACTTTTTCAAAAAAGTAACGCCAGTTACTTTTTTCCATTTATTGACTGACAGTGCGCTGTGTGAACATTAGAGATGCGCGGAGGAGCTCAAACGTCACCCGAATCCGCTGCTTCAAATAAATTATCCACCCGCCACCCACCCGCACCTGTATTTTTCTCCGATTTAGACAACCGACCCGACCCTCTCCCGATTGTCACATTACAATGATTTTAATTAGCCTAATTCTTAGTTTTGCACGATGATGTGATGAATGGATGGTTCATTTTTAACAGCAGATTCAGCATCACGTCTGCCGCACATTAGGCCTACGGCTCCGACGCGGCCACCGGAGCTGGTCACGGTCGCTCTAGTCAAGTCAATACTTGTGTTTATACCCATAGATATGTATATCTGGGGGAAATAGTAAGGAGATATTTGAATTATTAACAAATAAACTAGTGTTTTCTGTGTCAGTGTCAGAAAGATGAAGATGATGATCCTGACTCACCATCTCCTCATTAGATGAGCCTTTAGAGAGAAGTGCATCTTCACGGATTATAATGAAAGAGTTTTTGTTTTCGATTTGATTTATTTCGTAAAGTAGTAATTTAAAGCTTTCTATAGGATTTATTTATCATGTCTGTGGGGCATGTATTTGGTTCATTTTTGTGAACTCCTGTTCAAGACGAGACGGCGCATCATTGTTTTCTTTATTTTATAAAATTATTTTATACCGTATATTTTATAAAAGTTTTTGTTGATATTGTGAGTGCACACAAATAAAAGTAGACCATTTACAGTTCCGAATGATGTATTACTCTCACCTTTATGAGCAAAAATTACGGCGTAAGTTGTTTCCACTGAAAAAAATGCAATTGATTGCGCTTGTGCCTCCATGTCCTGCGCTTTAGCTTCCACTCTCCGCACAAACTAGGATACAGCGCACATTTATCTAGGTTTAACGTTTAAACATTGTTATATGCTTGAACTGTTTTAGTATAGATTTGATTTTAGGCAAGTCGTGATGATTTGAGAAGGCTAAACTGATCAGACATAATGATCAGCCTGCCGGACTGCCACTGGCCGCTTGGTCGTTAGCCTACTTTAAGAAAGAAAAAAACTTACTAAATGAACAAAAAAATGCTCCAAACATTTTTCTAAATTAACTTAATAAAAAAACCGAAACGAAATATAATCACTTTGCCATTACATACAAAACTGAACAAATTTTAATAGCTGAAACAGTATAATCTCATTTAGGAGAAGGGGGAAAAAGACGGGCTCGGGTCGGACTCGGGCTGGTAATTCTGTTAAGCTTTCGGACAAGGGCCGGGCTAGGGCCTAAATTTGAGGCCCGTGCAGGGCTCTACCGGGAAAGCAATCACGATTTCTACCGACACAAGATCTGTACGGAGTGGGACACACCCCCTTTATCTGGAATGCCACTGTATCTGTCAAAAATGAAATCTGTGTGTCTGTCTGCCTGATAAAAAAAATGAATTTAAAACACGTTCATATTTTAGAGAATATTTGCTTCAATGATTTATCTCATCCACCCGCGACCCACCCGCAATTAATTAGATTGTATTTTATTACATGACCCACCCGACCCGCGGATACAACCGCCATCCGCGCATAGTGAACATGCTGTTACTGTAGTTCTAGACTAAATGTGAATTAATTCATCTCACTCACAAAAAACAGATTTAGTATTCATCAAAATGAATTAAAACAGTGAAATGCAAACTCAGAATATGACGCAAACCTGCAATAATTAAATATGTTAAAGACATCATGTATCTAATCCCATTTTATTAACCAATGTCTTTGCTGCTGACCTTTGATGACCCAGTTCAACCATACTAATAAGCAAAAATGACTTTAGATTAACAATTGTGCTTCATTTTTTTTTAATTGCTGAAGAATGTTGAACCTTCTTCACCTGCGTTCTACTTTACAGACGTGAATTTACTTTTCCTTCAGCCTGAGGTTTATTCATTACACTTTTTGGTGTGAAAGGGCTTTTACATTTGCTATAATTAGAACTTCTTATATTAAAAACAATCAAGCCCTGCTCATATTTAAAAAGTAACGCAAAAATAACGCAACACATTACTTTCCATAAAAAGTAACTAAGTAACGTAATTAGTTACTTTTTTTAGAGAGTAACGCAATATTGTAATGCATTACTTTTAAAAGCAACTTTCCCCAACACTGATAATGAGTGCATTTTAAGCTATGAAACTTGTTGTGTGTTTTAATGGTTCAAAGACTTCTTATTTGTCAAAAGATCCTCCTCACGATTAAAAACAAACAAACTTGCCTTCAGTTGCTTAACAGAACGAGCGTTGCATCAAAAACAAATAGAGTCATTATAATCACTGATGTCCGTCTACACTAGATACAGTGTACAGATGCCAGTTCTATTTCTTTCAAATTCACAGTGCAACAGAGTTCGCAAAGAAAGTTTTGTTGAAAGAGCCAGCTGTATTGGACCTGGCAGCAGCTGCATCACAAACCGTAAGTAAGCAATTTCATAATGCTCTGTCGGTAAATGGCAGTTTTATGTGGATATTTCTTTAAAACACTTGCTCATGTGCAATAGCAAGGGGGTGTTCTAAAAATTCTATTTCCTATGCAATGATGTTAGACAATCATAACTGTGCTGTTTACTGACAAGCCTTAAATTGTGTGTGTGTGTACTGAAAGGCAGATAAAATATTCATGATTCAGTTATTGATAGCATTTTTAAATGTTTGATCATTGATAAAGCATTACGCTTTACTGTAGAAGACGCAGAACATGCGAGATTAAATAAACACATGCACGTCAAATTGAGAATAACCATCCTGCCAAGTTAAAGTTTCTGAATTATCATCCATAAATGTATGCGTCAATTTAAAAAAAAATAAAATAAAAAAATTGGAGAATTTAGGGAATGTACACTGACTGCTTTAAACACTGCTTATGCTAAGTAAGAGACAATGTGTAATCAGCTGGTTATCACAAAAAAAAACAGTGTGCAGCAATATTACAATAATAATAATAATAATTCTGAACTTTAGTTCTCTGATATATTTTTAATACACAACTTGCCATCTTGCATACTGCATTCCCATGGACAACAGTGAAAATATCCACCATATGCAGAATCACATAAATAGCCATTAATTAATGTCATTTAATTGTTAATATAATTATTGTGCTTTAAGACGCTGTTATTCCTCAATACATAGTGGACTTCGTTTAAAATCAGTAAATGTTCTGTCACATATGCACATGTACTTAGCATATTCTATAAATCCTAAGTTGTTTGATGATTGATTTAAATGATAATTTAGTATTTTTTTTAAATGTTCATGATTATTTTCTCATTTAAAAGTCCGTTGGTGACCATAAAAAAAAAAAAAAAAAAAACTAAGCAGCTGTTCATCTGTTTCTGAAGCAGAAAAGTAAAGGAAGTAGAAAATAAGTTCTATCATGACAACTCTCTTAGGGTTTAGCGTGGTAATGTGCATGACAATGTTAATGTGTTTGGCCTTGGATATAGATCTGCTACACTGCTGCTGCGGCAGAGCAAGTACAGAGACTTACTACTGCCAATACATCCACAACATGCTGCTGTGAGCATGCAAGAAATACTGCTGCTGCACATATAACACATGAAATACCCCCATACAGCATACATAAATATCCCATAGCAGATCTACACAGGTGGAGCTGGGGAAGGTGGAGGGTTTCTGAAGCACGCTGCAACTACTACAGCAAGCACTAGCCACGTATTTGAAGGCTGAGCAGCAAACTCATTGGCTGCTGACACAAAAAGAACCAATCAGCTGCACCATGTGATGATGATGTCATTATATCAGATTGAGTTAGACCGATCAGACTGCGCCATCTAGAGTTTCATGACAGAACTTTGGATCTATTTTAGCAAGTTAGTTTCAAAGTGTTTTTGGACTAAATTTTGAGTTTTAAAACTAACGATACATTTTATAGTATAATGACCTCTTATGTGTCTAAAGATCAAGTGAAATGAGATTCTTTAACATGACCCCTTTAAAAAAAGTCAGATGAAACAATTAGTAAAACCACAAAAACAAATAACAATAACAACAACAACCAAACGCATCTTGCTACTTTTAAATGTTTAAAAGAAAGATTCACCTGAGATTTGACCACAGCGCCTCTTACTTTGGAAAAAAGTAGAAAAAAACTACGATGTGGTTTCTTTAAAGTTGAACTCTGCAGAGTTTATTTTTTCCATGTCATTTCACTGTGTGGGAAAAAAGGGAAAAGCTGATGTCATGAGTAATTGTGCAGTGATTGCCATGGTAACAGCAAGAGGCAGAAAGAGATGTGGGGGGTGTTTGCCCATCCTCAGCTCAACAACAGCGCTCTAACACACACACACACACATCACAAAGCGCTGCAGAACCAGTACTTTGTATTTTCATGACTTCTGTGATTCAGGGATCTTTGAAATGTAATATACAAGAGGAACAGTGCTTCGCTCCAATACGGTTTCTGAGTCTGTGTCACAGAAATAGAGACAAAGCAACCAAGTTGTGACGTTTGTTGCAGCCAGCTGTGAAAATTAACTTGAATAAAAAGCATTACATAATATAATAAAAAGCAAAAACATCCCTTACATTTTAATCAGAGGTTTTTGTCATAACCAGCCATAACTACAGCAAAGAACATCACATTTTATTAATTGCATGTTACTATTTTTACAACGTTGCAACCGGATGCACACACATTCATTCAACCCAAGTGAAACACCATGCAAGTCATGAATATATAAGGTAAAGGTCGCTGTCTTCAGCTGCACCACACTGCAAGTGTGCAAGAGTGTGCAAACAGAGGAGCCGCTGAGATTGGCTGTGTTTTGGGATTGACTGTGGAGCTACGCCCCTTGTTCACATTCAGTGTGGACAGAATAACTGCTAGTCACGCACTAGCTTAGGACATGTGTTACAGCATCTAAACATGAAATATCATACACGTCTCTTACATATTTCTCATTAGGAAATGGTGTGATTTGGGGAATGTGGATGTGTGCGATGAAAGCCATGCTTTGCCCTCTCCTGCGACAGGCTTGTGAAAGCACCCCCATCCAGTCTGCTCCCACTCTTTTGTGCTGCTTTCGACGACTCCTCTTACATAACAAGGATCCAGCTCTCACCAGTTCTGCTGCATGCCTGGCACTGAGGCTTCAACATGTGAGCCTGTGCTTTTCTAACCACAACCAAAATTGGCCTAACATATCAATTTGTATGTGATTTGAACAGCTTATTTGTAATATGAAGAATTATATGGGCAACCTGTTGTGGTGTTTAAAATATTCACTTATAATTAAATTGTCCATTCACATTATTTCTTTGAACAAGAATGGCTCTGGGTGCTTGTTTAAAGGCAAAAATTAGGGATACACGAATCATGATTTTTCATGGCTGATTCCCATAATTTTACAAGCTAATGACTCCAATAGACGATTCCAAAAGCTTTTTTTCTTTTAAGCAAGAAACATTTGCTGTATTACAATCGAGACAAAAAAAATTCAATCTGCAGCCATTTAAAATTAAAGGCAATCACTGCATAATCACAATCCAAAGAAAGTAGCATGAGCAGTTATTTTCGGTTACACTTTATTTTAAGGTGTCCTTGTTACAGTGTAATTATTATACATTTAAGTACTGAGTAATATTAATTAACTACACGTGCTTACTAAGTTTAGGATTAGGGTTTGGCTTACAGTTACTTGCACGTAATTATGTGTAATTTATTGTTATTACAATAGTAACTACATGTAACGTGTAACAAGGGCACCTTGAAATAAAGTGTTACCTTATTTTTTTATTTAAATTAGATTGTATAATTTTAAGGTGCAAATGCACTCTCTGACAGTAGGTGGCGCTTATGGAATATCAGCAATATCCAGTAGTTTTTCCTTGGTCATCACGAAGCAGGTCTACACAGAGGTAAGATGAAATGAAAATGGCATCGAAACTTTTCTGAAGTCAGCCAGTTCCCATCATATAAACCCCACCCACAATTCAGTATTTAGAAATTTCCTCTAATATTTCGAGCATTGCAAACAGTGATCTTGCTCTGCCAGGTACAGTATTTACTGTGCTAGCGCAGCTGTTCTCTCCTCTTTGCATTTGTCTCTGACCCCCATTGATATCCTGTTTACGCACTTCCTAATATTTTCACATAAATTACATTTTGGGAAATGATAACAGTGCAATTTGTGAGCAAGTTTGGAACAGAGATTGTAAGAGGAGAGGAACTTCCCTTTGTAACTGATTCCCACTAAAGTATCAAAACGTTGGTCACTTTATTTTAAGGTCCAATTCTCACTATTAACAAACCATTAACTAGACTTTTGCCTCAATAAACTCCTAATGTGCTGCTTATTAATAGTTAGTAAGGTAGTTGTTAAGTTTAGGTATTGGGTAGGATTAGGGATGTAGAATATGCTAACGCAGAAAATGTGCTTTATAAGTACTAATAAACAGCCAATGTCTTAATAACAGGCATGCGAATAAGCAACTAGTTAATAGTGAGAATTGGTCCCTATACTAAAGTATTACCAAAACATTAAACTGTCCAGTTGCTAAAATAGCTTTCTTACATATTTTACTAACTCAGTTTGCACTTAACTTGTCAAATATTGCAAAAATGGGCAGGAATTATTTGGCCCTGTCAAAGCTTCATTTAGACCAGTGGTCTGATTCAGGTCATCAGCTCATTAGTAAAGGCTCAAAGACATGAAATGGGTGTTTCAGACAAAGGAGGCATGGTAAATGTCTAGTGCTGGAGGATCCAGGAACGTGCTTGGGAACCAATGATCTAGACCAATGGCAGATTTAGGTATAGGCGTCAAAAAAATCTGGAATGGTGATTTGCACAGTTAGTTTTCTATTGCTCATTTGCATGTCACATCAATTATATTGTCACTCTGTGGATCAATTAACCTTGTGAGTTAAGCCCAGTTTACACCAACAGCAGCAAAACACCATGATCCCACTGACTTTCACTGAAGTGCTGGAGACTCCAACGACCGGATGTAGGAGTGTCCAGCAATACAGCAAAGTTAAGAAAAGCGACATTTGGGAGCAACTACCAATGGGAGTGAAGTCATTGGAGTCACCCATCTCCTGAAAAACTACACAAGTGTTTGGACTTAATAATTAGTGTTATGTTAATTTGCACTCAGGAAATCTATTTATCATAAACAGTCAAATAATGAAGTGAGATTCCTAAATCCTTTTAATGATACAAAGTTTGTCTAGATTAACTAAGAGTGTCATGGTAAGAGTATGTCTATGATAGTTGTGTGGGTTATAAATTGCAATATAAGGTTATAGTGATTAGTAAGAAGAACATGCAGAACAATGTCATATATGAACAATATCATATACTTTGTTGGCTAATGAATAAATACAAATATTTCTTTCAGCTACGCACGGTATGGCGATATTTGAAAATATGTGCGAAATGTGAAATTAAAACTGGTATACCATCCAGCTTAAACAATATAATTGGTAAAATCAGCCATACTATGATATGCTACCAATTAAACCACAATTCAGTTATAATAACACTGTGAATATATAGTTTCAAAGACATTTTCTTTCTTAAACCAGTCTACATCACTTCTTTTTGATACTTTTGAGTCTTATTTTTGTATAAATGTTCATTTTTATATGGTTTTAAGATTATTGATGTTTTTTTTTTCAAATAACTGAATATAAATAACAGCAGAATGGTGCTTTTTTTTGTTGTTGTTGACAGAGTTGGGGGTGGGGGCACTGAAAGGGGGTTCGCCCCGGATGCTAAAGCTAGAACCCCCACTGATCCAGACTACAGCAGATATAATGTGATCATTCCATCACTTCATCCAGTTCTTGGAGAGTTAAGTTTAATAAGTAAGCTCAACCCTAGAGCATAAGAAATCTTCAAAATGCAGGACTTGAGACACTATAAAACATGGCTGATCAAATGAAACGCACAGTAACGACAAAAAAAAAAACCTGTAAGCAATCAAACAAGCCTTGAATGGTTGGGTATGAATGTTTTCCAGCTCCTGTTTATTGACTATCTCACTGGTTTCAATGCATTGACATATGCTAATTAATTTGACTAATAATATTTCAAATCTTCAACCCTCTTCCCTTTCTGCATTTGCTCGGATCTGATTTTTCTCCCTTTAAATAATGTCAAATAACATTGTTGCATTAAGCAGTATTATAAAACAGCTCAGTTGCATACATTATTAATCAATGCAGAGAATCACACCTTATAACAAGGCATCTAATAAATGACCAATGAATCCAGCATGTTCATCGGCATGAGCAATATTTGCATGCATTTATTTCCATATACAGAGAGAGAGAGAGAATCAAAATAAACATCTGATTACAGCTGCCAGAGAACAGCAGATCCCTCCTGTAGATTTGAGCATATCTGATCTGTGCACGTACCTGTATCGATTAAAGCATCCGCTATGGTCGATGGTCGTGTGAAAAATGTCACATTTCTGCTCCTGCAGTTGATTTTCACGGCGAAGGCTCGCTCAGTTCTTCCCCTTCGCGCTATTTAAAAATGGTTGTTTGATTTTCTCCCTAAATCTTTAGTCGGGAGTTAATAAACGAGGCCAAACATCAACAAATAAAAGGCGCTGAGGATAAAAACCGTCCCTCTCTCGCTTCTGCTTCAAGCACTGCTGTTCATCAGATGTGACAGAGAAATAAATTATCAGGCGTCCTCGTTCCTCATCAAACCTCCATCGACTGTAAAACACACACCGAACGCATTTGGCATTTGTCGTCTTTCATCCGTTTGCCGCAGAAGCTTGGTCTTCATGGGTAAACGTTTTAACGCGCTGCTGCTGCGTCCCTCGTTTCTTCTTTCAGTGCATCTGCTGCGTTCCCTCTGGCTTTACACGCGCCTTCTCAGCTGTTTGACTCGCTCCATCAGCGCATCACAAGCCCCGCCCACCGCTGTCATTCACCACCCCATCCCTCACAAACAAGCCCGGCTCTCTTCACCATCTACGGAATCCCCACAACCCCCATCCCATTGTCTGTCTTTACAGAGCTTTTGATTTTTTAATTTTAAAATATGCTGTATTTAAAAAGACAGCAACTTAGTGGATGAAGATAAGAGAGAGAGAAAAAAAAACATATATACAGCTTTATATTTATAGGTATTTTGTACATTTAGGTAGGGCAGATTCTGGGTCATAGCAATAGATTTCGATTAATCTATTGCAAATTTTACATTCTTTTTGCTGAACACAGGCACAAGTGTCCTTGCGCAATTCAGCCAAAGGGTGGCACTGTATTTACTAATAAATAGATAAATATAAGTAAGTAAACAAATAAATAGCACCAGAGAAAAACATTTTAATTCAGTTTAAATTCTACAGATTTGAGCATTACCAAGAATAATAAATTAACAATGTCCTGAAGAGTTTGTGTTGTAATAAAGAAAATTAATAATAACAAATATATTCGAAGAGTTTGGTTCCAAAACGCTATAAATCCATTTTGAAAGTTATTTTTCATATTGAAACGGTTGAAAATACACAACAAAGTAAGTTGATCCACATATCCACATATAATCGAATGCGATTCATCTCCGATTATGAACGCGATATTGTGTAGCTTGTCAGTGATCTACGGCTCTGTGTATTAAATGCCGCCCCATCTGAAAGCATGTGATGGAGATTTACTACTAATCACAGAACCGGACAAGATGCGCATGACAATTACATGCGATTTGTCATGCAGCCCTAATTTTTTTGTTTGTTTGTTGATCACAAAGTACAAAATAGATGAGGAAAACTAGGATGCCGGGTGTATTCAAAGCGCCGCCATTGTTGTTTTCAGTGCGTGGAATGGTGCGCTATGATTGGTTGAGCGGATATATCGCGTTCTGCAGAGAAGGGAGATTGGCGTTTGTCGCGGTTTGGAAAAAAAGGGAGAAAACATCACAGAATAATAGGACGGATATCGCATTTTGCGTAAAATTAAAAATGGACTTTTCAGTACCGACCAGATACAATACTGATTTTGGTGGAAACGCAATTTTTTTTAAAAATGGCGTTTTGGAACCAAAATCTTCATATATTTTTACATATTCTGATATTTTTTCCAAAGAGATAGGTACATAACTCCTTCCAAAGTGTTTTCACATGAACACATTCGCAAAAAGATGTTCAATAATAAAATAAAATAATATGATAAAATAATAAAATATTGAACATGTTTAAGCGACACCTGAAAACTCATCTCTTTCGTCAAAAACAACTTGCTCTCTCTTTCCTTAATCTTTCCCTGTCTAGCTTGTACTAATCTGAACAATGCCTGAAACTTTGTATTGCAAGCACTTCCTGCGTCTATTTGCCTCTTTATGATGAATTGCTTATTGTGTTCTTCAGTTGTAAGTCGCTTTGGATAAAAGCATTTGCTAAATGAATAAATGTAAATGTATATGTAATCAATCTATTTCACAACAAGAGCAGTTTTTTATTACTTTGAGTATACTTTAAAAATGTGAGTTGTAACATTGTAACGCTGATGGATATGAAGTAAAAGGTACATGAATGTAATAAACCTTAATCAAGGTAGCGCCATATTTCAATTTTGACATGAAAAAACAAGGCTGTGAGGGACTTAAGTACAGTGCGTTCAGTGAAATGTACTTTTGTTTAACAGCATATTGAGTGTAGTCGGTGCCAATAGCCTTGCGGGCATCGCGCCCACATATAGCACCGTTGCGCTTCAGGCGTCCCGAGTTCGAGTCCCAGCTTGCAGACATTTCCCGCCCCCCCTCTCTCTCTCACTTTGCTTTCTGTCTAAATACTGTCCTTTCTTAATAAAAATGGCAAGAATAAAATCTTTAAAAAAAAAAAAACACTAAATGTCCAGCTGGCAAAAAGTCTTACCAAGAAAAAAAAAACTTATTTTCTGCAGCACTTCTTGCATGTGTTTGGTTGTGAAACAAAGTAGACCAGACAGCGTTGTCAGCAATTCTTCCTACTGAAAAGTTACGGGCGTCCTGAGTTGGAATCCTGGCTCGAGGACTTTTCCTGATCCCACCCCCCTCTCCTCCTGCCTTCTCTACACTGTCCTATCCTAATAAAGGCAAAATGCTGGAGGAATCAACGGAGCGTTATGGAGCCAGAAGGATAAGGAGGAGTCAAGAGTCTGTGGCAGGCATATGCACAGATTCAGGGTCAATATCACAACTGATCAAATCAGACTCTGGGGTGAACTTTGGGGCTGAATCAGTTTAGATCTTCCTCTACCTTACCCACAGTCAAGGAGGTTCAAGTTAGCTGTAATGCCAGCTTTACGAACTCAGAGAAAGTCCCTGGAGGACGATCGATGGCCAGCATTGATTTTAATGGTTCATTTAATCCAGCCCTATACAATGAAATGAGGCCACTGTCTGGATAATGCGTTTGATATGCTAGATCTAAAAACTCACGGGTGTGGTCATTGAGAGATCGCTGGGGAAGAGGACACAAACAGCCACTAGATCCATCAGTTTTGGGCAGTTATTCTGTAACACTGCCAGCAATGAAGGAGAAGTTGAATGTAATTGTAGGTTGATTCCAGGAAACGGGGAGAAAGGAGAAAAGTTTTTAAAGAAAGACAAAAACACTGAACACACGTGATATTAGAAGGGTTCCTACATTTAAAGCATTACATTTATATAATGCTTTAAATGTACAAAGACCAAACCATGTTCTAGTTAACAATGAATAATGGTATCTACTGAAGATGTAGCAATAGCACATTACTGAATTTATAAGCATCCTCATTAAACTTATATAAAAATAATCTGTTAATAATTTATTATCCTGGCAGACAAACAGTGCAGAGAAGCTCTTTCTCCAATGAAATCTACATCAGCGGTAGACAGAGTAAAGGTCAAAATGAAGAAGTGTCTCAGTACAGTCACTAGAGATGTGCTTCATCACCCATTCAGATGAACTGACTGAATTTCCACATTTCTTGGACATTAAAGGCCTTGTAAGACAACGTTTATTAGTTAATAAACTGGATAAAAGAGGCTTTTTTGGGATGGGGTTTAAGTATTCTTTGTATCATATGTTTAGGAATAAACTTTGGAAATGTAATAAATGTATAGTTATTAAACCATTGACAAACATACTGTTTTTCCTTTGGCACCATTCACTTCCATAGTAGACTGTATTGAAGAACACGAGAGATAAGTCAAAATCTTTTTTTGTGGGAAATAACAATGCTCCATATGCTATCGTTTAAACTTTTCTAAGTTAATGGACTGCTATAATGACAAATCTATACATCAAGTGAGCTTGATTTTGTTTTGATTTTTGATGAGAAGAAATCAGCTAAGTTCTTAAAAAGGTGTTCAACTACATTCATGCAGGAACTAATTCACCAAAGCAAAGACCTTCACTTCTCCCAAGACCTTCAGGATCTGATTTACTTTGTGGAATCAGCTGTAAAGGAGGATGAAACGGACGATGTAGGTCAGACTATTGAAGTTCAAAATAAGATACACGTCAATGTATTTTTGCTGAAGTCGCCATATCTGTTTTTTAGGATCTTGCTTTGATTCTTGATTCCACCATTACCACAAGATTGCAGAAGACTTGGAAAGATGTCCACATAAATAAATTTGAAAAACTTGAATGTTTGCCTCGAAATTTTGCCATCTGTGCTAATTATATGATGAAAAACTAACGTAGAGAGAAGCAATCGGAGAACTGCCTTGGAGTGTTGTGTTTATTTTATCTTTAGGCAGAGACTACCAGAAAAACACCTTGACTCCATTGAAGAAAGCAGAGAGCCATAACTGCTTGCCATTGGGATAAGGAAGGACATCATTTATGGACATAATTCTTGACAAGAAAACTATGTCATGCAAGTCAGTGAGTGGTCTTGGTGGCCATGATGAAATATTATTTGGAGATTGACACTGGTTGAGTTTATTCATGGGATGTTGCCTGGCAAGTCACTTTGTCTGAAATATGGTCAGGCAGATGCTGTTCAGAATTTGGTATATTTTCAGGATTTGACAAACATTTGAATAGTTCATGAAGGACGTAATCAAGTTCTGAATACCCCTATCAAAAATATATACTAATAGGGCTAGAAAAATCTTGTTTTCCTTTCGAATTAAGAGTATTTCTTACGCCATTAGCAGATATTTTTTCTTGTCTTAAGCAAAAAAAATGATTTAATATCTCAAGTCATTTTGCTTCTGAAGTAAATGTATTTTAAATCAAAAATGTTTAGATATTTGTACAAGAAAACAAGTAAAAAAATACCAAGTAAGAGTAGCGGAGACCGTAAAGCCATGCTACCTGGGTGAGAGACTGTAGAGAGCAAGCAGGGCAGTGAGACAGCTCCTTCTAGATTTTCCAGAGCTCCTGGAGGATGTTGAGGTCACCTGGAAGGACAGACCATTCACCGAAAAGGTGCCTGCATGGGGGGGATCCGCTCTTGATGTGGAGGGGATGGAGAAGGAGAGCTTTCTCTGCATGCCTCCTATCACTGCGCATTTTCATTCTATGCACATGCATCTAAAGCGGACCAATTCCAGTCGTATATGATGGAGCCCGCTCACTCTCTCAGTCAGGGCTCTGAATGCGATCTCCAGGCTGACCGCATATACCAAGCGAAGCTGCAGGACAAAGTGTCTGCCATGCCAGGTCAGGCACAGTGTGTTGTTACGGATCTCTCTCTCCATCTTCAGAGATTCAAGCAGTTCAAGCTGCAGGCAACATCATGGCCAAAATGGTCATTCAATAGAGAGGGCACCGGCTTAACTAATCTTTCTGACAGAGAGAAGGAAGGCTTACTGGATGCACCAGTTGTTGTGGAGGGCATTTTTGGCTTGGCTCTGAAATGGATGCAAAAGAGATGTGAGGAAAAGAAGAGAAAGGATTTGAATGCTTCACCACCCCGAGACAGCAGAGACCTCACATGAACAGCGGGGTCAGAGCTGAGTACCAGAGCAAAAACCTGGCTCAGAAAGATCTGTCCACCTACTATAGATCAGACGGACCTACTACTCAGGTGGTGAGGAGGAAGAAGGCGGCAGTCTGAGGGGGTCTTCCTGAGGGAGCAGAGTCCACACCTCTGTCTCAACAAACACCTAAAAAAGTACATGTTGAGAATGCTCACTCATTCTACACTTCTGAAATTGGTGCGCCCAGGCGGATTCACTTAAGGTCCTTGCACAGTGAGTCCGAAATTTTCATGTGGTTTTTTGTATTCGTCATCCAAAAAATTGTCACGCACAGAAACCTTGCACAATGAGTCTGATGCGTATTAATCTGTTGTGAAAAACTTTGCAAAAATATATAAAATGGAGTCTTCAAGCAGTGAGAATGATTTTGTTGTCCTCTCTCTTCTTAAAAAGAGAAAGAGGAAATATTGGGTCCATCCAATCCTGAGATTGCATAGAGAGGAAGGAGAGTTCCACCTCCTTATTAAGGAGCTGCGGGATTATCTTGAGTGATTCAAAGTTTACTCCAGGATGTCAGTGGCTCAATTTGATGCTTTACTATCGATACTGGAGCCACATATTAAAAAGACCACAAAACACCTCTCAAAATGCTTGCTACAGAGGCAAAAAAAAAAAAAAAAAACACGCATAAAATTGAACCCGATCCGAATTTAATGACAGACGAAAGTTTCCAAGGCAGTATGTAAACGTGATTGATACAAGATGAACGTATTTATTTTTAAAAATTTCTGGATGAGAATTTCAGACTCAGTGTGCAAGACCTTTATGCTGAGTGACCTGAAGGATGCTACAAGAATATATCCACCCCACAAGAAAAACTTTGAAGTTTGTATTTTCTTGGTGTAGCACACAAATATCTGCTTCTACCATTCACCAAGAACATTTGTACAATGTACAGAAGCGGCCCTAACTCCGCTCAAAGAGAGAAAGGCGTTTGTCTCACTACTTTGATAGATGATTGGCTTGTGACAGCTCAGTCAGAGCACAAAGTGGGAAAACACACAGAACACCTACAGGAACTCGGCTTGTCTGGACTTTAGCAGTAGCTGTAACAGAAGGGACTGAACACAGATGGTAAGTTAAAACGGTAAATAGCTTTATTGCACAGATGAGTCAACTGGAGTGAATGGCAGGATGGATGAATGGGTGAGTATGACAGTCTTTGGATATCCTCTTGAATCACGGAGCAGAATGTAAACTGAATGTCTTGTCTTACAGGAATGAAGGAGAGCAGATGACACGTAGATGAGGCACACACACCAGGACGCTGGAGATAAAGGGAGCCAGGAGAAACAGATGACTGCAGAGGAACACAAGGGGTAAGTATCACAGGGGTAAGTGTCTTCAAAATCCCTTAATTCGCAAAAGGTTTTTACTCTCCTTGAGGTGGTTTTTGTCTCGTAAGCAAAAGAGTTAATGCGAATAACGGGAGATGGAAAAGATTTGTTCAATAAATTCCTCCATGCACACCAAAAAATCATGGCAAAACCTGAATAACCAGCGGACCAATCTTGTTGCACAACATCTGAAATGTTGTTAAGGTCATTCTGGAATGCCTGAGCAAAACTGTCATCAAAGTATTTCTGTATAATTGCCTCCCAGAATTGTTACACAACTGCATTCCCAAACAGCAGCATCCCCCTCCGAAAGCAATGACCGCATTTATTTCACTCTGAGGCGCATTTATTATATATGAAAATTATTATATTCAGTGGCTTCTCCTAATTTTCTTAGTGATATTTAGTGCCAGTCTATCAGGAAGTGAGAATTTTGTTCTCTTTGACTTGAAACGGTGCTTATTTGCAAATGTTTTACTCGATATTCCAGTTTTGTGTATAAGTTAAATTTGCAACTTGTGATGGAAACCCAGCTATTATTGTTAGGCAGAGAGGACATAGAGTGAAACCATATATTTTGCACATTTTATTTTCTGTTATATCAAATAAATATCAATTTATATAATAATAATAATTATTATTATTTTGTGTGTGGTGCCGTGTGTTTGAGTGTGTCCAAGCGCTGCGGTTGCACTAGTCAGTGCCCTCTCAGTGCTGGGTTGCATCAGGAAGGGCATGATCATTTTGCTGTGGCGACCCATAACGGGAGCAGCCGAAGAAGACAGAGAGAGGGAGAGCGTGGTTTAGGGAGGGTGGTGCACCATTTATTGGCCAACTGCCACTGGTTGTTACTTTCATTATCTGTTCTGTTACCCTCTTTGGTAATTGCTATATTGTTATAATTGAAGTGAAGTTTAGCGAAGCACTATTAAAGCACATCACCACCAGACATTTGTAGCAGTTGCTCCTCTCTCATGTAACTTATTTCTGGTCATTTTTCAGCACTATGAGGTGCTGTTTTATCAGTGTACTTTTTACTCTTGACAGAGTGGGACCATATATGCTGTTAAGTAATGTTAATTTGACACAACATGAAGAATAACAACCTGCAGTAAACAGTAAAACTATTTGCAATCAAACTAGAGTGTTTCGTACAATAGAATATGATACTACATAAGTTTGCAACATCAAACAGCTAAAATAACAGAAAGAGACTGACACCGTGAAGCTTTGCACATCGAAGTGAAAAATGGGTGTGCTCACTCTTCATTTAAAGATTAGGTGGATTCACTCAGAGAGAGAATATCTGTTGAAGTTCACTTCACTTGACAAAATGCATTCATTCAGAACACCCTGAAATGTCTGATGACAATATCATGTTGATATTGTGATGCATGTTGATGTTTAAAGGGGACCTATTAATGCAAAAATCACTTTTATAAGGTGTTTGAACACAGTTGTGTGGCCGCAGTGTGTGAAAACAACCAGCCTATAATGTTAAAAATCCACCAACTCATTTTTTTATAAAACCAATCAATCATAAACAGTCTCTAAGAACGAGCTGTTTCAGATTCTCCCTCTCTGCACGTCACTGAGGGGGAAAAGTCCCGCCCATTAGCCCATTCTCTGTCCTATTAGCATAAACACAGCCCTGAGTGAGAAGATGTGGTCCGCCATTACTGGAGATATATGTGACCCTGGAGCACAAAACCAGTCTTAAGTCGCTGGGGAATATTTGTAGCAATAGCCAAAAATACATTGTATGGGTCAAAATGATCGATTTTT
>JAFVLL020018378.1:0-27929 GCA_021397915.2 Tor tambroides | reverse complement strand
GTCTTAAATAGGGATAACTGCAGGCTCGCGCAATGGGCGTGGTTAAAGGTGCGACTCGTCGACGCACTCCATGCTAATCGACGTATTTTCATAATCGACGTAATCGATGACGTCGACGAATCGCTGCAGCCCTAGTTTACATTCATATACGTAGACATTGTGGTTAGTCACAGTGTGGGTCTCAATTTGTCTCCCTTAGCTGGATGCTTTGACAGTAGGTCTTCAGCAACAAGAATTACCTCAAAGTTCATACCTCACATGCAGATGTCCTGTGCACTGAGTTGTTTATTTTAGCTGTCTCTTTAGATTCTGTCACCAGAATTTGACATCCTTGATGGAAACTAGACATTATATTTATTTGTGTTTCTGTTTACAATGATTGCCTGGCCTTCATTTATGGCCCTTGTGATCTGTGAGATTGCATTTTATCAGATTTGTAGCAGTTTATCAAGTGGACAATAAAAAGCCTTGACACAGGAATGCGTCGTCTTCATCGATTTACGCTCTGATTTGAACGTAAAAAGCGCACCCTTGTGGCCCGGCTGATACAGAAGACTGTACGCATTTTGTGTCCAGGGGATCTCTCCAAAATGGCATCTCCAAAAGACACAATTTTCATTTTGGGGTGGAGTATCACTTTAATGACCCCCACTATAACGTGACACGGGATAACACATGCTGATAGTAAAAAAAGGTTGGCGCTTTGATGGTATTTCTTTGGAAATGTTTCCTTTTCTCCGCACTTCTGTCTCTTTCCCATAATCCTTTGACATCCTAACTTTGAAGTTGGCTTTAGAAAAGGAGAATAAACTTATCTTTAGTTTTCTTTCTTTTGTGGGAACTTTGATGTCGCCTGCTTTGAGCTGGCAAGCCTGCACAAGTCATTGCAAACCACAACCGCACCTGTCCCAGATGCCTGTGCTCTCTGTCAACATGAGAGCCATGCCTGGTGGCTTTCCAAAATGGCACAGATCTCTAGTGTTGTCAACATCAACATGGTTTAACTTAAGATTTAAGGAGCATCAGAGTTTAATTAGGGTATTGTGGCTTCCACTTCCTGGGTATTTAACTGGTCAGTTAAAGTTATACGTTTACGATAATGATGACTTTCATCTAAAGTATTTTCCTTGCCAGCAGCTAATAGGATCATATCCTCTCTAATATACAAGAGAAAAAATTCTGCTCTGGAAGTTCGTCAACAAATACCTTTATTCCATTCAAGTAATGGTTTAAAATGTTGCTTTTATGAAGTTTGTTCAAAGTCTGCAGCATATAAATAGCATTTAAGCTCTTTTCTAGGTAGTGTTATGCAGATGTCGGCCCCTAGGCTGTAGGGATCATGAAGCTTAACTTAACAGTTAAGGGCCCTTGTGACCTTTTTTTACAGTCCTGGCCAGTCCCTGAGCTACACAGGAATGTGAAACAGATCTGCTCTTTTGTATCACAGCATCATAGTGGAGAAAAAAAAGAGAGAACGGGCTCATTAGTAGTGACATACTGTCATGTCAGAAAGTTTTAAACCAAACATAATTCATGAGTTAATCACTCAGATAGAAAAGGCCTTGAGCTCGTACTCCCCAAGTTCCGCTGTCTATTTTTTTTTGTTGTTTCGCTTCCTGCAGAGGGGAGTTAACTATTGCATGGCACACACCCACCAGCCATGCTTTCTGAAATCAATATTTGCTCTGCTTTTGTTTACACAGCCAAAGGTGGTCTGTATACGGGGCTGAATTTTTATGGGCCCTCTAACAACGTGGGAGGCGGCCCTTTCAGAGCCCAGCCCGGAGAAAGAGCTTATTTAACTCTCAATACAAGCTCACCGACCTCTGTGTTTTGGCACCAAATTTGATTGGTATCTCAGTGGCTGCAAGCAAACGCTGATGTTATGAACACAAGGGGCCCTGCAGGATCCTGTGGAATGCAAATGCCTGAAGCCCCGAGGCATCTGGGAGCAGGGAGACTGGTTTTGGAAGAGATAAAGGCAGTGTCTCTGTCTATACAAAAATATGAGACACCTCGCTCTCTGGTAAAATGCTTTGAGAATATATGTTCAACAGAACGACTTTGATGTTAGAAATGTTGTTAATCAAAGGCCACACGAATCTTCTGAGTCTAATTGCTTGAACATAAATTGGGAAGATCTAAAGTCATGACTCTTTGACTGCCACAACATGCTCATTAGTTTTAGATTTTAAAGTGTCTGTTAATTTTACACAGTGTCATGCATATCTAACTACATTTATGCCTTGGTTAACTGATAACCTGGATGAACTTAATGACTTGCTGCAACAGTTTTAACTTAAATTTCTTAATTGTTACCAGGTTGTAACTCATAACATGCGTTATGCAATCAAGTCAATGATGTGACACTTTCTTATTTGTGCGATCTAATAATTTTTTCAAAAATACATGAATGCAGTTCACATATACTTTTTATGATAATCATGTTTTAAAGGGGTCATATGATATTTTAAAGATCATTATTTTGTGTATTTGGTGTAACAGAATTAGGGGTGTAACGATACGCGTATCGTGCATCGAACGATTCAAGTGATGATTTGGCAAGTTCCAAATCATCCTTATCATCCTTATCCCCTTGGAGTGGGGACTTTGGAGCGAGCAGGGCACTTGGTGAAGGGAGCGATCTAATTTCCTCATTATCTTCAGCTGGGATGTTCCCCTGACAACGCAGCATGCTGTCCGTCAGCAGATGTCGCTGTTTTAATGTCATAAATGTTTTTTTATTGTTGTTAGCGTAACTGTTGGAAATACACATGCATTTTATATTTTAAAACGTTTTTAAAATATGCTATATAATATATAAAAATAATGTATATAAAAAATTTTAAAATGCAATTTTTTTTTTTATTTTTTTTTTTATGCCGGTGTCCATCAGCGAATCTGTGACAAGTGCAGTCTGCTTTGATTGGCCAACTGGCATAGTGTATTGTGATTGGCCGAACACCGCAAGCACTCGTCGGAAATGTTAACGCCCCTTACCGTAATCACGAGGTTCAGCTTTCAAGTTAGTTTTATCAGTTCAAGCCCGAAAGGGGAACAGAGTCACGTGACAGACACAGTGATGATGCTTGTATGTATTTGCAGTACACAAGCCGCGATTAAGAGGATTTCTGATGGGCTATACACTCTGCTGTGATGTGACCCTGTTCCCCTCACACACACGACGTGTTGCGCGGAAAACTCCGCATTTGAAGAGTCAATAGCAAATACTTGAACTAATAACAAAACATACTTGCAGTCGCTGATTCAGAAGCGCCAGATTGTCATAGCAAAGTCGGAACTGACCCTTTTTTTTTTTTTTTTTTTTTTCTTTTTTTTTTTTTAGAAATAGCCTTTGTGCAGCCAGCCTTGTACTCTCCTAGGTTCACAAAACGGTCGTCCATAAAATGCGTAGCACAAATTCGAACATTTGGGTTGTGCTGTTCTGTTGTAAATAATCTTAAACTATGATTCCTAAATGCATCTACTTTCGGAAGGCCAAATAAAGTGCTTTTGCATAGAAACACAGTGTCTCCCTGACATGGCTGCATCAACACTACTGTGGTTACTGAAACCATGGCTTCTTTCCTCACGTGAACATTTGGGCGGCGTTACCCAAATATTTCCACATCGTGACGTAGACGTGGGGGCCTGTTTGAATGAGCCGTTTTAGGGGGGGGTGTGGACGAGTCTTAACTTTTTATAAAGAATATCTTTTTTGGGTTTGAGACTTTAGTCTTTGCAACTTTAGGGATCTTATCTATGCACAAACAGCTTGTAACACTCCAAAGAGAAAGCAAAATTTGAAATCACATCAAATGACCCCTTTAATATCTAAATTAAAATTCTTTTAACAAATTTTGGGGGCATGAAGTTAAAATGTTTTGATGCCATAATTTGTAGTAATTAGTAGTAATATTAAAGCAGTTTAACTTTTTAAGAGAAAATACTAAACTGATTACTGATTATTAATATTGAAAAATATTATTTAAAGTCATGTGGTCATAACCAGTATGCAGAATCAAGGGGAAAAAACTAAACATGAAATATCAGATAATTTGACCTTTTTATGAGAAGCCAGGGTTAATTCTGATTGTAAAATATCATGTGGTGCAACTTCGTATACACTCAATGATATTTGTGAATGAATAATTTAGTTCATTAAATAATTTACTTTGAAAATACATTTGAAAACTTTTTAAAATTATTTAATTGTCTTTACATGTATTCAAGGTCTAAGGAAAATGTTGGTATTTTTACTTAATGGTTACACCACATGACATTTTGGAGTGTTTTTTTTTTTTTTTTTTTTTTAAGAGAGAGAGCTATTGAAAGATTTTTCCTTTTCTTTATTATTATGGACACTTATATACTTACATTCTGCTGCAGCAGCAAAATGAACAGTCTGTCATAACCTTCAGCTAGTAAATTGCTTTTGGGGTTAATGGACCTCCACAGAAGCTGCTTGACTATTTTGTTAATAGTTCTCTGTTTAGTTTAATAGCTGCTCATAAATGGGCCTGTCAGTGAATCCTCTGAGTCAGTACTGAATCTGTCATGATCTTCTGTCCGACACAGACATTCTTTAAGGTCCCCGGGGGGGCCCCTGCAATCAAATACATAATTCAGAACTTAATGGATGTGATTTTCTGAGTGCACTTATCACTTATGAGTCCAACCTGCTTGATGAGTTTTGTTTTGAGAGCAATTTCAGGCCCGTCGTAGACTTAATTTATGGCATTTTCAAGGAAGCCTAATGGCCCTTGCATGTTGGAGTGAGTAAAGGAGGACATTTGGTGTAATAAGGCAGGCTCCAAATCAATTCCTGGGATGTATCTGTTTCCTGGATGTTCACCATGGTGTTGGACTGTCCTTATCGGTTTACGAACATCCTCTCGCCATGTGAGAGCCATTTTGAGCCTATTCACCCATTATACTCCTTTGAGCCTTCTGTGGCATTCAGTTTGTCTGCTAAAAAAGTTACTGTTGTAATTTTTTTTTAAATTTCTTTATAATAAATTAGAATTATAAGGTAAACCATCAGATATAATGTAAGGTTCATAAGTCTGTAGCCACTATTAAATTTATTGCAATTTAATGATTTTTTTCCCCTCATATTATACATTTTTCACATTTAGCTATATTATTTGTTTTTGTTTGCATTTAATAGATTTTTCCCTAAAAATGATATTTTCAGCAGAACAATCTCAATTTCAGATTTACTTTTTTTTTTTTTTTTTTTTTTTTTTTTTTTTTTATTTTTTTTTTTTTTTTTTTTTTTTTTTTTTTTTTTAATTTTTATTTTAACATTATCAAAATCCTAAAACTTTTACAGGTTTAGATTAGATTTTAATCTAAACCTGTAAGTTGTCAGTGTGGTGGTCTCAGCTCAACAAAAGACCGTCAGCACTGTTTCACTTGAGAGCATTGCACTCAGAGTGTGAAAACACTTGAAAGCCCTGTAGTCCATATGCTTTCAGCAAATGATCTGGTACCATGCCGCAGGCTGTAGGACATAATGTTTTCTATCAAGAGTATTTCCAGTAAAGAGTTTTAACAACAGGTGCATGAAGAAGCTTCTGCAGCAGCACCTTTTCATGAAACAAAGAGTAGAGGCATGAGGGGGTAGGGAGGGCAGTGTCATTTGTTTACTTCACCTGGTGCTGGTGTGGAAGCTCTGAGGGCTCTCTGACACTCGATCCTTTTCTTTTAGTATGTAAGCCGGCGTCCGTTCGCTTTTTTGCTACTACTAATAATGCTCCAGCATCACCAGCAAGACATGGTATAAATCATGTGAAAAACAGACAGCTGCTAGACAGAAATCTTATGGTGTAGATCGTCCAGTTGGGTCCAGATATATTCTATTACATTAAGGAATAATATACAGCCAGTTAGACACAAAATCAAGCTCTAGTTATATTCTGAAGGGGTTTATTTTTGGTGTTAATGGTCACTTATGGTACGTTCTCATTCAAAATATGGCTACTCGCTAAATAAGCAAGCATAAAAATGGACAATGATGTTGTTGTTTTTTTTGTTTTGTTTTTTTTTAATTTTGTGAGGGAGAAAGAGTGGTACGAGTGTTACCGCATACAGCGGCAAATTTGAGTGCAAAAATATTTACAAAATTATACAAAATATTTCAAACAGACCTGAAAATTCACACTATCCATCTGCTAAATGAAGGTTATTAATGTTATTGTGAATGATTCGTCCATGTTGTTGTTGTTGTTGGGTTTTTTTTTTTTTTTGGACCTCAAAATTTAATCAAAATGTCCTAAGTGGATCTTCCAGTGAAACGACAGGCTTCTCTCTGGTGAACTCCAGTCATTTAGTCCATTTAATCCTAGCCCCTATGTTTCATGTTATGATTCATGACCGCAAGCACAGAATGGTTCAATTGACCAATCAGAATGAAGTTTTCCCAAGAGTACTTAAAATAATGATCCATGTTGTTAGTATGTATGTTAACTTCCAAAATAACAGTCCAAGTGATGCAAAGAGGATTAGTAGTATATCAGTTATTAGCATTCTTTGTATGTTTTCCTCTTTGTAAACATGGCCAGGAACTGAGTCCAGTTTTATGACGGGTCTGTACAGGTAAAAGGCTATTAGCAGGACCACGCTTCACTGAGCAATGAGACAGAAATTTATCTTAGTATAACAATGAAGCTAATACCTGTGTGGCCACAGGCTGCAGTGAGCTTTGGCTATGATTACATTCTGTTCTCTCCCAGTGGGCTCATCTGACTCTTAATGAACCTGTACACGGAGAAGTGTTTTTTTTAGTATGCATTTTGTTTTTCTAGACACAAGATGGAAGATTACCTATAAAGAAAAAGAAAAGTTGCTACAGATTAATTTGGGATTTACGAACAAACTATAAAAGAGAAATAAAATTTTTGTTCTCGGCAGTGATGATTAAAAATCCATTTTTGTTAACTGAGATAAAGCTGATGTAATCTGATTAGTAAAATCAAACTAAAACTGAATTAAAATGAAAGCTAAATAGTAATTAAAGAATCTAAAAAAAATTTGACATGCACGCAAAATTACTAAAACTTAAAATGAAATCTGAAAATATAACAGCTATTTCAAAATATGATTAAATACTATAATAGTATATTAATAGTAAAATTATCACTTTTTGGAGAATTGTTTTCTCATACAGAATGCTAGCATAGCTCTTTAATAATCAGTGGTAGCAGTGCCAACTAATTCTTTTGCTGCTTATGGTATGTTATTTTTTTCCCATTAAACATGTCACAACTGCCACGGATTTCTGTTTTTTTTATTTATTTATTTTTTTTATTTTTTAAAAATCCGAAATAAGTTGGTTCAGTCAAGCATAACATTTTTATTTATATAGAGTCGGACTCGCTCTCTCCACCCTCAGTACCACGACTGAGGTGCCCTTGAGCAAGGCACCGAACCCCACAACTGCTCCCCAGGCACCGCAGCATAAATTGCTGCCCACTGCTCTGGGTGTGTGTTCACGGTGTGTGTGTGTGTGTGTGTGTGTGTGTTCACTGCTGTGTGTGTGCACTTTGGATGGGTTAAATGCAGAGCACAAATTCCGAGTATGGGTCACCATACTTGGTCGTATGTCACGTCACTTTGTTTTGGTGGGATTTTGTTGAAAGTATGTGGTTTTGTCTCAATCTTATCTTGTACTACTATTATCAGTTGACAGTTATCCGTCCCAACTAGGGCTGGGCGATTTATCTCATGCAATATGCATGCGCATCTCGTCAGTAAAACCGGCTCCTTGATTAGCGGTAAATCCCCATCACCTGTTTTCAAATGGAGCGGCATTTAATACACGGAGCCGTAGTTCACTGAGCTTCGCATCTCGCGTTCATTATCGTAGCGTTCATCTGCGATAATGAACGCGATATTGCGTAGCTTCTCAGTGAACTGACTTGACTCCGTATTAAATGCCGCTCCATTTGGAAAACAGGTGATGGGGATTTACCGCTAATCAAATTTGTGAAGTACTGATTCTAGATGTGCAATGCATATTGTGAATAGATAAATCGCCCAGCCCTAGTCCCAACTGTTGACGTCCCTTTCTCAGAAGTGCAGTTGTGACACAACAACCAGTTTAACTGGCTTTGGTGTTTGTCTAGAAATTGGATTCAGAGACTTTTTCCAATTTGAATATTTAGTTTCAGGTGAAGCTCATGTCAAATTCATGTGTAATAAAGACCCAATGAATCATGATTGAAATCATGAAAATCATTTGTCCATCAATTGCTGTTTCATATAGTAGCTTTGGCATCAAAAATGAGAATGGCACAGAAATGGTACCTTTTTTTCTCCCTAAAAGCACCTATTAAAAATTTAGATTAAAAAAAATGTATGAAAGTGTTTAAGCTTCATTATCTGTGTATCATTAAACTGTATCACACATATTTTGTTTAGTATTTAGTGACTGTTTGTCAGTGAAGTACAGACCCTTGTCTTTCAACAAATATGAGTGCTTGGAATTTGAATATCAAATCAGCCTGCAAATCAGCTAGGCAAAACTGATGATTCAAATAATATTAAAATATTGAGGGCCAGAATAAAAAGCTACTCCAAACACCCTCTTAAGTTTCAATCAAAAAATGTAAATCCAAAAATCAAACCTATAACAATATGATGAGAATGCGAGTGTACGTATGTTTACTTCAGGCTTTGTCTGCTTACTATGTATCTCACGTTACCTTTACAGGATGTTTTCACAAACGCACTGTATTTACAGTCATGTCTTGTATTGTGTGTTTTAGTGAGTGGTTTGGAAACTGTCACTGGCAAGTATGGAGACACCATTGAAATCCCATGCAACAACGGGCGTGTCATGGAAGCAGAAGTCACATTTGTTAAATGGAAATATGTAAGTTTGAGGTTCACTCATTTTCTATCATTTTAAAGTTGCGGTGTGTAATTTTTCCAGATTCTTAAAAAATAGCAACTATTTCCGAACAGGTTTCCCTAATACTACTGCCACTTCACCCACTGCTATTGTTCAGACAAACTAGTCCAATTCCTAGATAAATTTATGCTGTTGGCTAAACAGTTTTGAACGCACTAAAGAGCCACAGTGTTTGTCAGCATATGAATGGTGTACTTGTACCATTCTCTGTTAAACATTCTTTTTTGTTTACCAGGACAAAGATGGCAACATACTGGTGAAACATCGGGATCAGAATGCCACTGTTTTCAACGATGTGAACTACAAGAGCAGAGTCAGTATTAAAAACGATTTCAGCCTCGTCATCACACAAGTAGCCATGGCTGATCAGAGAACCTTCACCTGCATGGTGGTGGAGAAAGAAGACATTTTAGAGTATCCTGTTCAACTGGCCATTTACAGTGAGTTTCATACACCGTAGCACTGACCAAAAATCAGGAATGTTTTAATATTTATAAAGACAATAATTCTAATAACTGTACTTAAACAGTACACTATTTTTCCTATTTAATACTGTAAAGCTGCTTTGACACAATCTGTATTGTTACAAGCACTAGATAAATAAAGGTGAAGTGACTTGACTTAAAATAATTGTATTGGATGCATTTATGAACTACTTTGTTCAACAAATTTTCCTCTGTTTTCAGAGGTTCCATCACAACCTCAGATTACAAACCTAACGACTGTGATGGCAATCGGCAAACCAACTACGGTAGGTTGTGTAATTGTCCACATATTACAAAATAGTTTATTTATGGTTTATACTGTATATCACATACACACAAACAGGAAAACAGTATGAGATGTTATTTGTAGTGAATACAGCATGAATATGCATTAAACTCAATTATAATAAATATATTAAAGGGATAGTTCACCCAAAAATCTGTCATCATTTACTCACCCTCAAGTAGTTCCAAACCTGTGTGAATTTCTTTGTTCTGCTGAACACAAAGGAAGATATTTTTGAAGAAAGTTTGTAACCAGGCTGTTTTGGGGCACCATTGACTTCCATAGTAGGAAAACAAAATACTGAAAATACCCAGAACTGCTGTTTCCCACATTCTTCAGAATATCTTCCTTTGTGTTCAGCAGAACAAAGACATTCATACAGGTTTGGAACTACTTGAGGGTGAGTAAATGGGTGAACTATACCTTTAAATAATTACAGTCTGAACCATATATGATGAAATGCAGTGCTTTGGAATTCCTCTCAATTTTTGCATTAATCTATTTTCATTTTCATAACTATTTAGTGTTTTGATTTTTGTCTCATCAGTTGGCGCAGTGTCGTTCTGAAGGTGCCATTCCAGCTGCCAACATCACATGGTTCAAGAATAAAACTCCTCTTATGACTGATGGAGCAGGTAGACTGAAATATGGTGGAAATTAGTTATTCACCCAAATGTTTACCAAGATTTACTCACCCTCATTTCATTTCAAACCTGTATGGCACAAAAAGGAGAACATTTGAAAACTTTTTTTCAGTGCTATTTTCCATGCATTTGCAATAAATGGTAATGAAGCTTTAAAACTTCCAAAAAGATGAAAAGGCACCATATTAATATCATAAAAGTGGTTCATCTGTGTTCCAATGAGGAAAAAAGTCATATTCAAAGAGCTTTTTATTCTTTGGTACTATATTTTGTTTGTCTTTTATTAATGTTTTTCTTTTTTTGTTGTTGTTGATCACAGCCATTAAAATCACCACAAATGTGGATGTTGATAAAGAGACAGGACTTTCCACGACAACTTCTACCCTGGAGTATACAGCAATGAAGGGAGACATTGATGCCAAGTTCAGCTGTCAGGTTCAACACATCAAGTCTGCTAACCTGGATTCCTCACCTCTTGTCTTCACTGTGAACTGTAAGTTTTTCTTATACTGCCTATACAAAGTCTTTGGATATATTATTATTATCCTATATATCCTTTTATAATTAATATTATAATATTATTCCTATACAGTCCATTTTAGCAAGTTTTTCATTTTAACACTTCTACTTTCCTCCACAATTCAGATCCAAACAATGTCACTGAGAGCAAATGCATTCAAAACTGAAGTGCTTAATGGTCTAATGTTGAGCATAATTCACAGGATTATTCAGAATAACTCACTTTCCATCCAAAGTAGCCATGAGAAAGAGGCCTTTTCAGAATCAAATGGCTCGTTGAATTTCGTCCAGATAAGATATGTAATTTGGCCTTGTTGGAGCAGGGCGTTTAGATGTTGAATGGGGTTTTGTCTTGCCTCTGGCTGTTATAGTGTAGGTACTAGCCCCACTGCTAACTCTCAAAAGCATTTCTCACCACGAGAGTACTCTCAAAGCCTCAACGCTTGAGCTGAAGGGCCTCTTCTGGCTCATAAGGAGCTTTTCTGAAGTGCCCTTACCTGCATGGGCTCTGGCAGGGCTTCTCTGTGCTGCCCTCCTTGTTTTACACACATCGTCTCTCCACAGACCCTACCGAGAAGGTCAATCTCCAAGTGGTGTCCCAGGGTCCTTTTAAGGAAGGAGACAACGTGACCCTCAAATGCACAGCAGACGGAAACCCTCCACCCTCTAGCTACAACTTCTACATCAACGTAAGTCTGCTCTGCAACTCACTTTGCTCTCCGTTCCTTTAGCATAAGTCAGAAAATTGAAGGCTGCTTTTCTACTTAAACCACCTTTTTTTTTTTTTATCTGTAGGGAGAGAAAAAGTCTGTGGACTCCAACACATACACCTTAGCTAGCGTCACCCGGGAGAACACTGGAGAATACAAATGCTCACTAGTGGACAATGAGGATATTGTGGCTTCCGTACCCATCACAGTTGAATGTAAGGAAATGCTTCAGATGCAGTCTGATGTTTGACTTCTTCTGGATTGACTAACATCTCCCTTTTTCTTTACTCAAAGATCTTGATGTGGTCTTTAGCAGCACTGGTAAAATTGTTAAGAAACTTGGTGAGCGCCTTGAGATGACTGTAGATGTTAAAGCTTCAGGAGCAACACAAACTACTTGGAAGAAGGTAGAAAATAAATGCCTCAAAGTATGACTACTCATCCCATTAAAGATGAAACCTTTTGTTAATTTCTAGTTATTAAAATGCTGAAACTCTCTTTTAGGGCAATGCCAAGCTGAATAGCCTGCCCAAGTTTGACAAGTTGACGTACTCGGACTCTGGCGCATATGAGTGTGTTGTTTCCATGGCTAGCCTCAAGAAAACACAAACATTTGAATTAGTAGTTGAAGGTAAGCTTGCAGTGCTCTTCATATGTGATTTATTAAAGTTTAACTGTTTTTACGATTGAGCACAGTCCAATGGCGCTTTTCCACTGCGTGGTACGCTCAGTACTGCACGGCACAGCTCGGTTCGGGCCAGTTTGTGATTCCACTGCAGTTTAGTACCGCTTTAGAGTGGGCGGGATTATTCACGTGTTGTTATAGTTGCGCCGCCTCTACTGCCGTGACTCCTGAACTTTTTCATTTCCGCGTCGCTCCATCAAGCTCTCGCTGGATCCGCTCCTCGGCTATCAACGAGAGGACAGTCTGTACTTCCTCAACAGACAACGAAAGGTGCGATCATTCAGAACGTTCGATCGTTTGCTGGCTGTGCTGATTTAAATCTAGCGGGTCTTCTGTCACTGAACTTGCGGCACAGGCAGTGACGTTTTTCTCCGGCCAATCAGTAATCAGCAGACTTTACACGTCACGTTTTGGTAATGGTACAGCTCGCTTGGAACCTCGGCCAAGGTGGTACTAAAAAAAGCACTAGATACTGTACCCAGTGGAAAACCCCTCAAAAGTGAACCATACCAAACTGTACCGTGCAGTGGAAAAGTGCCACAAAAGACCAGACCATTGTTAATCAGAGAAATGCTTTAGGAAAAGGTTCTGTTTTTGATAGGTAATTGCATAAGTGTTTTTGCAGGTTCTCCAGTCATTAAGAACCTGATCAAGGAGCGTGGTGAGGGCATGACCAAGGTCCTGAAATGTGCGGCTGAAGGCTTTCCAAAACCCACAGTACAGTGGAGTGTCAATGGCTCAAATGTAAGTCTGAACGATCTCGCACATGTCATTCTTATGAAGATTTTTCAGTGCCGTTTTTAATGTTTTATATGCTCAAGGCTGCATTTATTTGATCAAAAATACAGTGAAAACAGTAATGTTGTGAAATGACTTTTTACAATTTAAAATAACCGTTTTCTGTTTTGAAATTTTTAAAAATGTAGTGTATTCCTGGGATGCAAAGCTGAATTTTAAGCAGTCATTACCCCAGTATCATCTTTTAGAAATCACTCTAGTATGGTGATTTAGTGCTCAAGAAACTTTTCTTATCATCATCAGTGTTGAAAACGGTTGTGCTGCTTCATATTTTTGTAGAACTGATCAATTTTTGTCATTGTCACTTTTGATCAAAACAATGCATCCTTGCTGAATTAATTTTTGCCAAAAAAAAAAAAAAAGTACTGACCACACACTTGAGCACTAGTGTTTCATTTGGTTGGTTTTCAAATTATTTATTTATTTTTTTTGACCAGTTTTTGAAATTGATTTATATATTTTTGTCATATCAGACTTCTATAGTTTTATCAAACAGATTGAAATGTTTTAGAATTAGACAGATCACCTAATACACCACATAATACACATCACAAAATTCATCAAATCCATGCCAATGCTAATACCCAATGACTTTCTGAAGGAGGATGGTGATGATGATGTGGATGTCACTAGGGTGCTGGCTTGTCTTAGTTAAAGACTAAATGGAAATAAAGTGAAATTGAGGACACATATAAAACCTAGAAATTCTTATCGATGAAAATGATATTCCCAAGAAAGCATGTTTTGTTTGGAAAAAATAAAGAAACACCTGGAATATTTCTTAATAAACTGCCTGTTTTCATGTTCATGGAAAAAAAACAACAACAGGCCATTTGCCAGGTGTTCATGTTTTTCAGTGAATATCACCAGGGGACAAGGCAAAATGGCATTTTTTTTTAATTTTTTTTATTTATTTTTTTTTCAAAAAATGGAGTGGAATTATGTTCTCTTGTGAATTGTAATACAGGGATAAAAGAGAACTAATATGATTTACTACTTTTAATTATATATATATATATATAAAACCAAATATATTACCAAAGGATTTTCAAAAGGAAGTTTTTTTTGTTTGTTTTTTTAACTAAAACCTGAAACAGCCTTCAATTAAGCTTTTGTTATAAGCTTTTCTGAGCATCTGGGCTCTTATTCAATTCACTTTCCAGGGTTTGTTGCTGCTTTCGGTAGTAAAAGAACCTGAAAGGGTAAAACTCTTATGTCAAACAAGCCAGCAGCACATTTGAGCTGATAAAGATGTTCTCACAGTGACAACATACATGTAGGTTGTTAAACAAAGCAGTAATAGTACCCATATCATTAAGCACTAGGATGAGGTCACTTATTCAAATACCTAAGACGACTAGTGTGCCTGAGTGGGTGAGTACAGAGGAAGCTATTAAAAATGATGAGGCTTTTACTTGCATCCTGTATCATGTGGTTTTGTATTGGTACAAATTGAGCTGTCAGTGAGACTCATCAGATGTCAGAAGTGCATTACCTCGTTGCCTGTGTCTCTTTGTCTAAGCACATGCCTCTGTAAAAGAGAATCTACTTGTGCACAGAGCAATAGCGCTCTCTAGTGGTGCTTATGATCCTTTACAAAAAAAGCTTATACTCAGTATATGGTTGTTTTGCCACATTATAATAGCCATGAATACAGTGGTATTGTTTAAGTCTGATGTCATTTAATGGATGTTATGTGCTGTTATTGCAGGCTGAGAGTGCTTATGAGCATGGCAAAGTCACATACAGCCTCACTATCGTCCCAAAGGGCAATCTCACTGCGTCCTGCACGGTCTCTAATGTCTTGGGCTCTGACATTAAGAGCATTAATGTGTCCGCACGTAAGTGTAACGTCTTTCCACTCTCTTATCTGATTTCTTAACTCTTATGCATCATAGCATTTCTCTGTCAAGTTGTTTAGAAGTTAATAACAAAATCATTAAGACAAAACTGTTCAAGAACAAAATATTTGTAAGTGCAAATGTGCTTGGCATCTGAAAAGATTAAATCTATTATTTATTAAATTCAAGTCCATCCCACAAAAATCATGTTCGTTTGTTTTAAACTTTACTTTGCATCAAAAATAATAATGGTAGTACTTTACAATAAGGTTCTGTTCATTAATGCATTAACTAAAATGAACCAACAATGACTCATTTATTTGTAAGAGTATTTACTGGCCTTTGTTTAAGGTTGTTAATAAAAAATACTGTTCATTGTTAGGTAATGCTAGCACAGATTCATTAAATTATGTAAAATAATAAAAACAGATACTTTTTAATTTTAGTAATGTTAAAATATATAAATGCTTTATTTTTCATTCATGTTAGTTCATGTTAAATGAAACCTTTAAGTAATAATTATAAGTTTTGTCTAAGTGATTTGGCTGACATTCACTTCTAAGCGTGGATAATATAACATTACCACATAAAAACACTTGTGTCTTTATTTGAGCTCAACTTCTCTTCTCTTCTTCTGTTCTGTTTGTCGGGATGCTGGTCTGTTCTCTGACTAACACATGTTTTCACTTTACATGACTGAAATCTTTTTGCTAACCCGGGACAAATGTTTTTAATTATAAAACCAACCACAGCTGTAAGCTTCTGGATTCCTGTCTTTACATGCATTGCTGTTTCATTTGGGGTTATTTGAGAAAAAGTAAGAATTAACATGCAAATGTTTATGAATCAGTTTTGCTATACATTTTTATATATACATCCATGATTTCTCCAGTTCTGTATGCAGTGGGCTTTTCATTCCATGAGAATTTAAAGCAAATGGAATTTAATATGATTTTATATCTGATTACAGTTGTTGAGGACGTGACAATGGACAAACAAGGTAAGAGTCTGAGCTGTTATGAACAATCAGGTCTGGTCTTTACACAGCTTTGCATTACACAGGAAGAGAGCATATGCCAAAACTCAGTGCCTTTAGTCATCAATTTAATGAATGCTTTCTGTGTGTACACTAGAAAATACTAAAACAAAGGTGCTGAGATGCCCAGCATCCTGACAAATATTGTAATAGGCCTTCAGGGTCTTATTGAATGGTTTAAAGGTGCAATAGGTGATTGTCTTCAGAAACATTTTTTGTTATGCTGGTTGAAAGTCTCTTTACATCCCGATAGCAGTCATTAAGTTAAGTGGTCTAAATGTATTTATATATTCTGTGGAAGGTGTAGGACCAAGAAATGTTTGTCCGAGCGTTTTTGACTTTCCTACCTGCCTGTCAACGTATGTATTTGCATACCTCTGCGCACCTGGTTCGCGCAGACAGGATTCGTCATCAGCGCGATCACGCACGCTGTGCAGACAGAGAGAGAATGGCAAACAAACATCAACAACCGATCTTCCTTCCTGGTATTGTAGTACTTTTACTAACTGTACTATAAAGTTTTCTCACCGGTGAATGACACATGATGTAGCCAAGCGGTTTCCAACTCCAGTCCTCCAGTCCACAGCGTCTTCACACACAGACGACACTTACTAGAGAACTGTGAAGTGTGACATTACATACCTCTAATATACTGGAATTGGGAACCACTGGTGTAGCCTATTGTAGTAATGTTGTCTCTGGTATTGTAGTCTGTGAGCGTATATGTGTTCAGGGTGCGTGGCTTTAGACACGATTACAGGGATGGTGGGACGTTCGCTTTCAGTGCTATCAGGCTAAAGTTAGCATTTTCCAAGATCTCCTACTGCACCTTTAATTTCTCATCCATTTGTCCGTCTTCCCCTTGTTCCCCGTCAACCCCAGTTGTCCATGTCCTATTCTGAATGTTTTCTCTCTTTGTTTCTTAAGCAGATCAGAAAGATGAGTACAGTGACCAGACGACACTGGTTGTTGGCATAGTTGTTGGTCTGATGCTGGCGGTTCTCGCGATAGCATTGGCCTACTGGCTGTATATGAAGAAATTCAGGTACTGACATAATATCCACTTCTCATTAAACAGTGAAGACATTTGCACATTTGCACTATGCTTATGTAATTCAGATTTGTTCAAAGTGGAATATTATGTAACGCTTAATCTGGATGTAGGCAAGGATCCTGGAAAACTGGAGAAAAGGAGGATGGATCTGCAGAAGAGAGTAAGAAACTGGAGGAGAATCAAAGCCAAAAAGCTGACGTGTAATGACAAAGGAACCATTCAGGGTGAGTCCATTTCTGAAACTAGCTTAATTCATGTCAATATTACTATTTTTCTTAGCAGCAGTAGTAGTAGTAGTAGTAGTAGTAGTAGTAGTAGTATTATATAAACATTTTTATAGACATTCAGTTGATTGATTGAATTATTTTTATATTATGTATGTATCTTGTCTTTCCTTAGGATTAATTTGAATCCCTATTTCCACAAGGGAAGGAGCGAAAAATTGGTGAAATCTGTGAAAAAACCATCAGAAGCTGTAATGGAGGACCTGAGTAGCTGTGTCAGTTACATCTCCACCATCGTCTGTAATGTGTCTGTGTCTGTGCCTCCCCTATGCTGGGGATTTAATTAATAATGTGTGTTGTAAAGTATGTGAATCTTCTGCATTGAAGATCAAGCCTGTTCAGAAACCTTTGTCTGTAAAGTGTTCATTCATAATGTTGGATTTCATGTTTGAAGCCCTACTGTATTGTTTTATTTTTATGTCCCAGCTATTTAGTTCATGCAAATTTGTGTTTGCAGTTTCACATGGTAGAAACACTGAGGCCTTTACTATCTGTATGGGACTTTTCCTTTAGAATTACACGTAGTACCTAATCTGTGGCATGATATGAAGCATGATATTCACGCTTATACTGAGCACTTGGCTAGTTTTCAGGTTTTAACAAGTCAGTAATCAAAATTACATCCCAATATTATAATTGTTGGGATTTAGACCATTATTTACCAATATTTAGGCCTTATATGCATTTTAATAAAGACTGTGACCTACCAATTTGAAGTTAAAATGTCTAAACAGGACAACTGACATAATTTGTCGTTTCTGAATTAAGAAGATAATGCAGGGACCAATGCTTGTTTAATGAAAACCATGCCCTTTGCTTGGATTCTTTACCATTTAAACCATTTAAAATTGGGTTCTTGTGTGTTGCCTTTTTTCAGGAAAATGAAAATCAGCTCTCGATGTATACTGACTTTTTTTTTTCTTCTCTGTGTTCTTTGTTTCATTGTTTTGCTGCAGAATTGTATGTGATCTGATTTAAGCATTACTTGTAAATATGGTAAACTTCTTTTTGTTTTTATGTTCTATTTATATTGTTGAGGCTTAGCTAAATGCCAGTGTTTTGACATTACAATAGCTACTTTTAGTAAATTTTCCTGAAAATATACCTCTGTTGCTGTTGAATGGTACAGTACAATTGATGGTGTTTACTTGTAGATTTTAAATTCAAGCTTTCAGCTTTGTTTAATGCATAGTGGTTGCTGCATTTCCACCCTTCAGTGCATATTACCTGCATTTAATCCACTGTCAAGACCAAAGAGGTTGAATGTGGCCGTGCAAGTATTGTACATACTGACCATTGTTTTGTACTCTTAGTTCAAATAAAGTGTACATTTTTAGGAAAGAGTAGGTTTTTTTTTTTCAGTTATACTGTAATTTTACATGGTTTTTGTAAAGTTGCTCATGCTTACCAAAGCTGCATTTATTTAATCAAAAATGCAGTAAAAATAAGAAAGTGAAATATTATTTGTTTAAAATAACTTTTCTATTTTAAAATGTTATTTATTCCTGCGATGCAAAACTGAATTTAACAGCCATTACTCCAGTCTTAAGTGACACATGATCCTTCAAAATTAATTCTAATCTGATTTGGTGCATAAGAAACATTTTTTTTAATTATTCATTTTGAATACCGTTTTTGCTGTTTCATATTTTTGTAGAAACCATAATGCAATTTTTTTCAGAATTTTAAGATGAAAAGAAAGTTAAAAAGAACAGCATTTATAAAAAAAAAAGTTTTGTAACTATGTCTTTATGCAATTTTTACAGCATTAGGTTATGACTGCTCAGCTGTCACATCACATCAACATTCCCCAAAGCAAGTAACTTTTAAAAAGCAACTGTTGCAAACCAGGGGCCTGTTTCATAAAACAAGTTTACCAAATAAACCAGGTTTATTTCAGTTAGTCTGATTTATTGTCCTTTGATGTGAATCAAAATAAGCCAGACTAACTGAAATGAGCCTGGCTTATTTGGTAAACTTGTTTTATGAAACAGCCCCTAGATCTCAGACAGGGTACATTTATTTTAAAAGTAAAATGACAAACTTGTCATTGATGGCGATGTATTTAAATGTAAAAATTGGCCAACTGAAAATATTTCTTAAATTCTGTAAAGGTTTTTAATGTCAAACCATTCGTGATTGTTCTCATCCACAAATGTAGATGTCTTTGGAAAAATTACAAGTAGTGAAAGTACTAATTATATTGATATTAATTTTTATAATAAAATTACATTCCCTGCAAATATTTATTGTACAGTGTTACAAAATTCATAATTTCTCTTTAAAAATAAAAGAAAAAATAGAGTCAAAAACGGAAAGAGCTAATAGAAATTGTTGGGAACCTTAAAAGAACTGTTCCACGCCCTCAGGAACATACACATCCCATGATAATGATCCCAAAAGCATTGGAGATAATCCAAATCAAACTCATCTGAAAAGTTTGGCACTTTGACATTGTCATAAACATGATTTGATGTCTTACAGCAGGGGTGTCAAACTCAGTTCCTGGAGGGCCGCAGCCCTGCATAGTTTAGTTCCAACCCTGCTCCAACACACATACCATGTAGTTTTCAAATAAGCCTTAATGACTTTATTAGCTGGATCGGGTGTGTTTAATTAGGGTTGCATCTAAACTGTGCAGGGCTGTGGCCCTCCAGGAACTGAGTTTGACACCCATGTCTTACAGTAAACAAGCTGGCAAATGACACTTGAATGCAAGAGATTTCATTCACCGTAAACTATACTGTTACTTTATCGCACATAAATTCAAGAATGGTAGGAATGTATTCAAATAGTAAGTCTCCTACTGTTTTTATTCCTCAGTGCAGCTGTTGCTGTCCATGGTGCTGCAATGGCCAACTAAAGGTTTGCATACTGCAACTGTGTTATGCAGGTTTGATAAAACTAAAACATTAATATTACATTATCACAAACCAGCACTTTTTTTCAGGCAATCGAATGGCTGTAAAAATGATAAGCCTGACAAATGGTAAATTAGCACACAAGAAATCACATTAACCTGAGAAAGTCAGATTGTAATCCTAAATAACATTTTAATAAACTTTTAATATAAAGCCAGATAAACCTGACCAAACACAACATATCACGATAAACTTGCAATGTCTTCAGAGGGCTGTTTCATAAAAGTCTCTAAGAAAAGCAGGGGTTAAAGTCCAAAACCTGACTTGAAATAACCTAACAAATCAATCGGGACTAAAGCGGTTTCATAAACGATAATTCAAGTTCACGCAATCTGACTAATTCGATCCAGGTTCAATGAGTCAGGACAATTTGATGTGCACGCTTATTCTTAATCAGCTCTTATGTCGATCATGGATCAAATCGATCCACCATGGCAAACAGCGAATATTTATGCTGTTTAACGCATTTTCGACGTCGTGTTTTCCTCAGTGCATAACTGACACATCACAGGTATATTTTTCATCTGTAAATGTTAGAAAGTCATGCAAATACACTGAACAAAATTATAAATGCAACACTTTTGTTTTTGCCCCCGTTTTTCATGAGCTGAACTCAAAGATCTAAGACTTTTTCTATGTACACAAAAGGCCTATTTCTCTCGAATATTGTTCACAAATCTGTCTAAATCTGTGTTAGTGAGCACTTCTCCTTTGCCGAGATAATCCATCCACCTCACAGGTGTGGCATATCAAGATGCTGATTAGACAGCATGATTATTGCACAGGTGTGCCTTAGGCTGGCCACAATAAAAGGCCACTCTAAAATGTGAAGTTTTGCTGTATTGGGGGGGTCCGAAAACCAGTCAGTATCCGGTGTGACCACCATTTGCCTCACGCAGTGCAACACATCTCCTTCGCATAGAGTTGATCAGGTTGTTGATTGTGGCGTGTGGAACGTTGGTCCACTCCTCTTCAATGGCTGTGCGAAGTTGCTGGATATTGGCAGGAACTGGAACAAGCTGTCGTATACGCCGATCCAGAGCATCCCAAACATGCTCAATGGGTGACATCTCCGGTGAGTATGCTGGCCATGCAAGAACTGGCATGCTTTCAGCTTCCAGGAATTGTGTACAGATCCTTGCAATATGGGGCCGTGCATTATCAGCTGTAACATGAGATGATAGTCGTGGATGAATGGCACAACAATGGGCCTCAGGATCTCATCACGGTATCTCTGTGCATTCAAAACGCCAATCAATAAAATGCACCTGTGTTCGTTGTCCATAACATACGCCTGCCCATACCATAAACCCACCGCCACCATGGGCCACTCGATCCACAATGTTGACATCAGCAAACCGCTCACCCACATGATGCCATACATGCTGTCTGCCATCTGCCCTATACAGTGAAAACCGGGATTCATCCGTGAAGAGAACATGTCTCCAAAGTGCCAGACGCCATCGAATGTGAGCATTTGCCCACTCAAGTCAGTTACGAACTGCAGTCATGTCGAGACCCCGATGAGGACGACGAGCATGCAGATGAGCTTCCCTGAGACGGTTTCTGACAGTTTGTGCAGAAATTCTTTGATTATGCAAACCGATTGTTGCAGCAGCTGTCCAGGTGGCTGGTCTCAGACGATCTTGGAGGTGAAGATGCTGGATGTGGAGGTCCTGGGCTGGTGTGGTTACACGTGGTCTGCGGTTGTGAGGCCGGTTGGATGTACTGCCAAATTCTCTGAAACACCTTTGGAGATGGCTTATGGTAGAGAAATGAACATTCAATTCACGGGCAACAGCTCTGGTGGACATTCCTGCAGTCAGCATGCCAATTGCATGCTCCCTCAAAACTTGAGACATCTGTGGCATTGTGCTGTGTGATAAAACTGCACATTTTAGAGTGGCCTTAGAGTGGCCTTTTATTGTGGCTAGCCTAAGGCACACCTGTGCAATAATCATGCTGTCTAATCAGCATCTTGATATGCCACACCTGTGAGGTGGATGGATTATCTCGGCAAAGGAGAAGTGCTCACTAACACAGATTTAGACAGATTTGTTAACAATATTTGAGAGAAATAGGCCTTTTGTGTACCTAGAAAAAGTCTTAGATTTTTGAGTTCAGCTCATGAAAAATGGGGGCAAAAACAAAAGTGTTGCGTTTATAATTTTGTTCAGTGTATATCCATTTTGCTGTCAGGAGTGGGCGAGGCTCACGCGAGCGAACGAGCGCTGCTGCGCGCATGCGCACAAAACAGACGGAGCAGAATAGAATAATAGCGTAAGAATTTTGAATAAAATATACATTCTGCTAAAATATTTGTTGTTGGACACTAAATGTGACACACAGAACTTTAATCCTACATATAAGTGTATTTTTATGATAGCAGTAACTGTAAATCAAATGTAAGCTGGCTAATACAGCCCTAGCTCAAATGAATTAAATGTGTTCCTCTTATCAGTTAAAATGTAGTCTGATTTCTATTATTTATTTTAATTTTTAATTCAGTGATTTTAACTTTTGATTTAGTGTTTTTAATGCTTTAATGCTTTAAAGAGCCATTTTAGATTGTAATGTTTTAATGTTCTAATAACCATAAAAGGTACAGCTGTCATAAAATCAGAGAGAAAGGCTGCATGGCTAGAAACTGCTGATCAACTGAATGCACAAGTAGCAACTATGTTAAAATGTTTTCATATATCTTAAAAAAGGTCATTAGCCTACATTTTGGGCACAATACATTAAATACAGTTGGTTGTAGCCTATTTTTATTTATTTGATTATTTAAGGTGTATTTTCTGTATACTTTTAATTTTGGACTAATAATAAAGTCAACTAATTGTATGTGAGAGAGTCAGCGGTAATATCGATGCAGTCAGTGTTAGAGGAGCTCAGCTTAGCCTGACAGTTAGCCTGCTCTGGAGCAGGCTAGCTGCAAAGAATAAATCTCCATAGTAACATAATTTAGCTTAATTTAGCCTGCTTTCATGCAACAGAGTCAGGGCTAAATTCAACCAGGATAACTGGAAAATCCCAGCTTAATCCCTTATCTTGCTTTTGTGCAATACCCCTCTGGTGTTTTTAAACATATCCTAAACCTTATATCATTTGTAATACATGTTTACTTAGCACATGCAGCATGTTTTACTTAAAACTAACGTGTTTATACATTATTATTGTGTAAGCATAGCATTTTGCATAATGTAGTTGATAGTCCACAAACTACGCGTAAATTAACAATAATTTGGGAAAAGCATCCCAGTGTTGTTTAAAATAGTTCAGCGTTTTGTAAAATGCTTAAATGATTGTTTGTGTAAAGTTTCTTTGACAGACTTGATTGACACATGGCGTGCAGCAACCTTTACTGTTTCCCCTTTCGAATGACTATTTGAACATCCGGGCACTCGTCTGCTTGATTGACAGTTGCCATAGCAACAGCCCAGGCTGTCGCCATTTTGTCAGTTGCTTTTAAATGTTTTCGCTTCCCGCCGGAATTATGCAGTCAGGCGCTCCTTACAGTGACAGTTTTGGAAAGGCTTCGCAACCGCGTCGGACTGAAAACGACACCGGGACAAAGAATCGGAATGTCAGGAAAATATTTGTTGGGGTAGTAGTCCGTGTCTCGGGGCCGCTGCGCAGGTTTGGAACGCGCGCCATTTTGTGAAAACTGACTGAAAAGCTTAACGGTTTTTGTTCACCTTTTCACGTAGCGCTTTCTTTAATATCTGCATGTCCTTGTTTTTATGTGACTATTTTTTCTTTTGAAAACAATTCATATGCGTCTCCGGCTCTACAGAAGCGAATAATCTTGGATGTGCGTTTCTGCGCGCTAGCTGGTTAGCCGCGTTCGTTAAAGTCACTGAGAAAAAGCGCTAACTAGCCGCTAGCCATCGCTTACAAACCATGATTAATACACAAATGAGATCTGATATGGACAAAAACTCATTGGAAAGACGCTGTTTTACCTGTCAATCGAAATAGGAAGGCATTTAGCCCCGTCTGGGTCAATACATTAGGGGTGTCTCATCGGAAGCAGCGTAGAGAAACTGGATCAGTCGCCTCACTTTACTGGATCTGGGACTTTAAATGAAGATCACACCATCAAAGGTAAGTATTTGAGATTTGTAAAGGTTTAAGTGAATCTTGTGGCCTTTGTAGGTTTGTTTACAAACCGCTTGTTTGGTAGAAGCTACCGGCTAGGTTGATTTGGCCTAGATGGCTAGCCGATTAATAACTTTCCTCACGTTAGTTAGCGATCTTTGTTCATGTACCAGATAGCTCATCCGATCATGAGCGTCTGCTTTTACACACCCCAAGCCCCAGTAGCGAGGATTTGTACAGGTTTTAGGACAGTCTGTTAGTTGTTTAACAGATAACCCCGTGTAGCTTCGCTAGGTCAGACTGCCGGAGCAAATGAATGTGGGGTTTGCTCAGCCTACGATTTTATATATATATGCCCGCAGAAAGTCTGCCAGCTGGTGATTACAGAAGTGTATCATCACATGGCTGGTTACGCTGGTGGTGGAGGTGATGATGATGATGATGATGATGATGATGAAGCCCCATGACTAGCGTGTTGTCAGTTAGCCATCAGGCTGGTTTCCTGTCGGGGGAGGGGGGCTGACATTAGCCAGCGATGTGATGCCTAACCAGAGTTATCCAGCAAACATTGCTCAGTCATGTAGTACGGGTTTAGACTTTAGCATGACGATGGAGTCGTTAAACGAGTCCGATCGAGCCCGATGAATGGCTAAGCCAGCTAGAGAGGTAAGGTCCGCTTTACCTGTCACTCAATTAAACTCTGGTTAGTTTGCTCAGCGTTCAAGGGTTTTTATCAAGTTATTTATAGTTAATGTGAAGGAATGGTTGGCACGCTGCTCAGATTTATATTTGTTAGTCTCTGTAAAGAAATCCTTTCGTCTTATTCAGTTGAATAATTGTCTCTGACCAGGTAAATACAGGACAGGTTGTAAGATTCCCCCTCAGTGTCACCTGAAGGTTCAACTTTGCTGATGTTATATACATTATAAAAGTACAGCTGATACAGATGCATTATGCACAGAGAAATGTCTCTTAAATTGAGTCATGGTTTGTTGCTTCTGTTTCTCTGAGGTAAACTTTATTCTGGAAGTTCATAGGTAGATCTATATCAGATGGCATCTTTTTTGTCCATCACTTCCTCCCACAGCGGTCTAAAAGTGTGATTGACAGTGGTCCTAGTTTAACAGGGGCTTTTTATTCTTTCCTGATGCATTTTATTCGTTTTGCACAAACCTTATTTCAGTCATACTAGAAGAATAAGTCGCATGCATTTAGCTGGATATGCAGGAATGGGCCTACATGCACAAAAGGACCAGGATCTGTACTGTCGCATACACTTTTCTTTTTACATTCCATGCACAGTCCATTATCCCTTTTCTTTCCATCCTATTGACATTGTTTTGGAGTTTCAGTGGTGCTGAAATCCAGCTGATCTGCTGTAGTTTTATTTCAGGGCTTGTTTTTTTTATTAGCTGTATAGGAATTAGAACATTTAGATTAATTATAACTTTATAACCTAGGGAAATTTTAATGTTGGGAAATTGTATTTTTTTCAACACTTGAGTATGTTTGGTTAAATTAGGCAAAGTTCTGTAGTAGTTGTGAACTTATGCTTACTTGTAGAAATATGAATTCAATGTTACCCAAGTTTTAAAAAAGCGATCAGACATGATCGGACATTTACAGGCTCAGTTTTGAGATGTTGTAATTGTTCCTCTTTTATTGTGATGTCTGTTCATCAAAGTTTATTTGCAGCCCTTCTATTCATGTAGGACTCTAAAGAAAGTTTGAAATGTGGGAAGATAAGTTAGTTAACCCTTATTGCAAGTGAATCAAACATTTTACAGTTAATTAAGATGAAATTAAATTATACTGAAATTATACATCCAGGTTAGCTGTTTGCATCTGTTCTTGTTTTGAAGCAGAAACTGTTGTGCAGTTATGCACGTCTTACTATATTGATTCCTTTGGCAGTACATGTCAAATTCAGTACTTGTCACTGTATAAAATGATGGTTAAAGTTGAACATTGTTTAGCATGGCTGCATTTAGTAATTTTGACATTAATTTGAAGTGGGATATCTAGTGGGTAGCAAAAAAACATCAAGCTGTTTTCTTTTTTGTGGCTTAGTCATTACTTGGGTGAAGTTTGTCTCTGTTTGCTGTACCTACTTTTTTGTTTTTGTGCTCCACACCAAGTGGAATAATTTCTGGGACATGTAACGCATTTTAATTTTGTATTTTGAGAAGGTGTCACTGGCCATCTTAAAAGTCATAAGTTACAGGGAGCTGACCCACTATTACACTGTAAGTAAGGACCAGTTGTGTTACAGAGCTTTATTATAGATTGGAAAATGTTTGATGGAAAGCCATAATTGTTCTTGTTGCATGTTCTTGTTGCATTCAACATGTTTGGCGTTGTTGTGAGAAGGTCATTTAATGATCACAGTCCCTTACTGTACAGTAGTCATGGGAATTTAGTGTATGTTTACCTGGCCTGACAATTACTAGACGTGCCATGGAATAAAATTAATTGAAAAGGATAAATTAAATGTCAAAAGCTCCTGAGGATAATTTACAATTTTTATTTTGTTATTGCAAAAAGAATATATGTTAAAAACAAGTCTTATAATTATTATTATTTTTACTTGATTTCATCCCTTGAAACAGGATAATCACAGATCAGTAAACAGAAAAAAACTATGGTATTTCTTGTTTTTATTTTTTTTGTAGTTTAATCAGATTCAGAAATAAAATGTCAGTCTGAGTAGTACTCATATAAAATATGAGTGACACGCATAATGATGAATTGCACCTCAGAGGGTTATATTTAATGTTTATATTTGCAAAGCCTTGTGCACACATTGTATGTTACCAACTTTATAATTTTTAATACAGGCCTATAAATTCGTATTTCTTCTTTGAGTTATAAAGGCTGCTTGTAAATTACAAAAAAACAGAACTAGATATGCTGTAAGAGCATCTTCTGTGGTGCAGAATGTAATGTTTCTGTTTGTACTGTGACATACATCAGTTTTTCTTTTGGTGAACTGCATGCAGTCCTTGACAGCATGAATCATCAAGCCCATATTGAGAAATATGCCTTAGCAGAACAGATAAAAAATGATATTTTACTGTACCTTTTATATATAATCAATTTAAAATGTTTATTTTGGTAAATGAATGTAAAAATGTGTGTCATTATTTCATAGGCTTTTGTCCTGCAAATCATTTGAAGTGGTTGTGTTTGAGGCTGTAGAAGTGTTTCCATCCTCTGATATTTTGTGGATCACATGAATTCTTTGCCCTGCTGTAGTTAGGTCAGCTGAATCATTCTCTGCTCCTACACCATGAGTGGGGTCTGAGCTGCTATTTTACTGTCAGGCTCCAATGTGGTGGATGCTTCATCTAAGTGTGCCAAAGTTCAATTTTATTTCTTGTTTATTTCTTGTTTTCTTATTGGAAAATGGGAGCAGCTCTGCCCTGGCAACAAAAGTAGGCAATTTGCATACTCTTCTGTGATTGGCTTGAACATTGATGGGCTTGCCAAATCACACTGTATCTTCTTGGTGATAGGCTATGCTAATTAGGTGCTGTTGCTGGGATTCTGAATAGTGGTGGGATTCTGTGTGGCTGTGGTGCATTGTGTTGCCTGGCAAGAGATGCTGATATATGAGCAAGCTCCTTATAATTATCACAATTTACAGCT
>JAFVLL020018377.1:0-17120 GCA_021397915.2 Tor tambroides | reverse complement strand
CAACTGGGATTAGGACTTGGTTTTATGCAGACCAGTCAAGTTCTTCCACACTGACTCAGTCAATCATTTTCTTTCTGAACCTTGCCTTATACACATGTTATTACACATTATATACACATTTCTGTCATGTAATATGTTATGTCATGTATATGCTTTAACATTAAGATTTGTACTCATGGAAATTACTGAAGTAGCCAAACCTGTTCATTAGAAGGTACTTTTGGCAATATAGTGTAATTGTGTTTAATGTGACAGATGACAGAATCATGTGGCTGTCGTCTGAAATCCCTTTCAGTGCAGGACGGGTTCATCTTTTGAAGTTAGCACACCTTATATCGCGCATCAGTCCTGCTTTCTGTGCAGAGCGGGAATAAAAGCAGAGATGAGAGCCAGAGGATTTATGCCGGCGTTCATCCGCGTTCACGCTTGACTCTCCTCTGATGGAAGAGACGCAGCGCTGAGGGTGATACAGCGCTTTCCCGGGAACCGTAAATCTGGCCGCGCACAGATAGAATCGAGCTTATCTTTCACTGCTGTCACACACGTGGAGAATATATGCAGAGGTGCAGATCTCACCTGATGATTCACTGCTTCTGCAGGAGGAAATACATCCACATCAACTAAACCCACCAAATTAGGAACTGAACTAAGTGATTTGATAAATGCTATTTAAAAATAAATAAATAAATGTATAATAATAATGCTAATAATAATGCTATTTATTTTTATTTATTGATTTTATTTTAATTTATTTTAATATATTTATTTTAATTTATTTATATTTACTTTAATGTTCTAAATTGGTAAACTGCATATAACAATGAATCTTTTGGTAATGTAAAAGTCTGGTCAATTTAAAGATGATAATTTTACTAGAGTTACTGTAAGTCAGTCATTGGTTGTTTGATGCATTTATTTTTATTAATGTAAATAGTTTTGATTGTAAATATAAATAATAATAATAATAATAATAATGCTATTTATTTATTTTTTTTTATTCATTTTATTTGTATTTTAATATATTTATTTTAATTTATTTATCTTTATTTTAATGTTCAAAATTGTTGAACTACATATAACAATGAAAATCCTTTGGTAATGTAAAATTTTAGCAAATTTTAAATATGATAATTTTAGTAGAGTTACTGTAAGTCAGTCATTGGTTGTTTGATACATTTATTTTTGTTAATGTAAAAAGAGTTTGGATTGGTAAATATTTAATAAAAAAAAAATTATTAAATTTGCATTTTATATTTATTTACATTTTCTAAATGGTTAACATATAACAACAAAAATCTATTTATAGTGCATATATTTTAAAGTGTACAAATGTATATTTAGAGTTCAGTTATTAATATTTTAGAGTCTAGCACTTTTATTGGTAAATGGTATTTATTAATAATAATTTCAATTTTAACTTTCTACGTGGTTAAATAGCATATAACAATTTTTGATGGGCAGTTTTTGTTTTCCCAGTTTAATATGCAGTTATAATAAATTTGTCATCAGTAGTTTGATTTGTTTGTCAAATCAGTGCAGTTTGGACTGAAACTAACTATATTCAGGAAAGAGTTTTTCAGCTGTATTTGGCAGCAGTAGTGGCACTTCAACTTTATCTACATGTTGTCGTGTAACACATCAACCGCATTTCTATCACTGGCTATAAACACAAACATACAGTGAGATCTAATTCACAGGCTAATGAATCAGAAAAAACAGCTTTGAGAGTCATTAGTATGTGAATCAGACTGTTGTGCTGTATTTGTGCCGGTGCAGTAGAAAGATACTGTTTGTTATTTGCAGTATTTTGATCTGATCAAGTTGAGTTGAGGCTGCACACTCACGACTTCTTTTGCAGTGCGGCGGCCGATGCAAACGTGGCAAAACGCTGACTCTGTTTCCTTCAGTCCTGTCAGAGCTTCAGGAGAAACATCAGGTGTCTCTTGCTCTTGAAGGATTCATTTCCTCAAATCATGTTATTCTGTCCAGCAGCTCCGTCAAACTCCTCATGCTTTCTCCTGATTTGACAGCGTGCTTGCGATGCCGTTTTGAATGCGATCAACCATGTGCTTTTCTCCTTTTTGTCTTTGCCAATTGCTTGCAGTTTTATTGCAATATTTTCCTTCAGCGTTTAGACTCGCAGGTGCTTTCAGCAACACTTCAGCCGCAGTAAAATCACGTCAAAGCACGCATTACCCAGAGACAGCGGATTTCACACACATCCAGCGCCGATCTGCATTAAACATGGCACGCGCTGCTCGGGGGAAGCTCTGTTAATTGAAAAAACAATCAGGCTGTGGGTGATGGAGATGCTTTGCCACTGAACCTGAACCGAAAGGCTCCGAGGACACTTCCTACATCATTTATTCCCAGCAAGCTCTTGTCAGAGTGGATTGTTTGGATGCACATGGCCTGCTCACTGCACACGGGCGGCTCATGCAGGGGCTTGTGTTGTTTTTGGCTTTTTCTGTCTGCCTTTGAAGATGTTTGGGTCCCAACACACTAGAAAAAGAGCCTGTACTCCCCGATTCATCTCCAGTCCACCATATGAATGGGAGGGGAAGAGGATTCGCTGTTTGTTTACGTACATGAACGTTATCGCACTTGTTTTAGCTGGTTATCTTCTCTGTCTGCATCCTGTTCAAAGAATCCTTCCTCTCGTGTGGTGAAGCTACAAAGGACTCGACCTCTTTCTTTTAAGAAGCCGCTCCTTTGAGTTATTGAGTTCCTCTCACAGATCTTTGGTGTCTCTTGCTGTTGAGATCAGACTTTGATATTTTAGATGAGCGGATAAAGACCTCTCAAGTTTCAGCAACTCCAAACCAGGGGGGCTATTGTTAAATAAAGCTGAAACCATTAAAAATGCATGCAAGTTACTTAAAATACTGAAATGCAATAGAGTGTAAGAATATCTATTTTATTTCAGCAAGCTGCCAGGGCAAAATTTTGTTAAGTTTAAGTTGAAGTACTAAAATAAGTTAAACTGAAGCTCAGGTATAAATTATATAGACACATAAAACCCCAAAAAGTAATATAAAAATTCCTAAAAATATTTAAAGTACTAAAATAAGTAAAACTGAAATAAATATGTATGTAGGCATATTAAAAATCTGAAAATGTAATAAAATTACACAAAAAAGTTATTTAGTTTGTTGAAATACTAAAATAACTAAAACTATTAACATTAAAAACCTCAAAAAGTAATGAAATTACAAACAATAAAATTACTCAAAATATAAGAGAACTTTAGTATTTTATTTCAGCTAGTTGCCAAGGCAAACATTTATTTAGTTTGTTTAAATACTAAAATAACTAAAACAAACAAAAAATTATAAAAAATTATATATATAGACATTATATAGACAAACCTCAAAATGTTTTATATATATATATATATATATATATATATATATATATATGTATATATATGTATATATGTGTGTGTATGTATGTATGTATGTGTGTATAAAAAATAAATAAAATATAATTTAATATAAAAAAATACTAAAACTATATGAAAACTTAAACTTATTTTATTTCAGCTAGTTTCCAAGGCAAAAATGTAGAGGAGAAAAAATTTAGTTTGTTAAAATATTAAAGTAGCTAAAATAAATAAATAAAAATATACAGACATATTGTTTAGGTTTAAGTACTCAAATAACTAAAACTAAAACTGAAATAAAAATTAAAAACTATATAGACATATTAAAAACCCAAAGTAATAAAACTGCAAACACAACAAAATTACTAAAAATATAAAAAAAGATAAAACTTAAACTTACTGTATTTCATCTAGTTTCCAAGGCAAAATTTATAAAAAATTATAAAATTACCAAAAAAAAAAAAAAAAACCCCACAAAAGTGCTAAAACTTTAACTACAATTGAAATAAAAACTATAGCACTAAAATATCACTGCTCCAATCACATCAATGCAGTGCATCTTGGAAGTCTTTGCTATTCCAGCCTCGCGCAGCTGAACCTGTAGGAGACGCGGGCCGTATGCGGCTCTATACTGTGATCTGTCGGGTCACTGCGCTGCTCTGCTTTCATATCAGAGCTTACGAGAGCGCGGTTTCATTTTCATGAGGCATTCCAGCAGGAGAAATCCAATTGAAAAGTTTTTGCTGGAATATTCACTCTCTGACCTTCTCTCCCGCTCGCTGCCTCCATCTATCTCTTTCTGTGTTCATACAGTCAGGCTTTCACTCCGGCTGCAGGTTCCTGAGCGCGTCATACAGCATTATGTCAGTGCGGATTAGATGTGCTCACGCTTTACAGTTTCTCATGGCATCGCGTTCTCAATATTTACAAATGTAGGGCATCTTGTGGTACTTTCACAAATCGAGAGGCACGATGATGCCACGGTTATTACTTTTCAAAGAAGTGTTCCGGTTTCATTTATGCACAAAATATTCCTGCAGGGAAAAGAAAAAGAAAAGAAAACCTGAAACTTGACTGGTTAGTAGTTGATTTGAAGGTCTCAACTGGACACAAAATTTATGCACGAAATTTCTGCGGAAAAAATAATCTAGTTGATTTGATGTCGTAGCTGCTAACAAAATTTATGCACAAAATATGCATCAAATTGCTGCAGAAAAAAACAAACTTTATTTGCCTAGTTACTGGTTGTTTTGATGACTAAAAAAATGTAAATAAAAAGTGCACAAAATATGCATCATATTCCTACAGGGGGAAAAAAAATGCCTAGATACTAGTTGATTTGATGACTGTAGCTAGACCAAAAAAAAAAAACAATAAATAAATACAAAAAGCACAAAATATGCATTATATTCCTGCAGAAAAAACATCATTTGCCTAGTTACTAGTTGATTTGATAACTGTTAAAAAAGTGCACAAAATATGCATCATATTCCTGTAAAAAAAAAAAAAACAACTTAAACTTGCTTGGTTGCTAGTTGATTTGATGCACGTAACCGGACAAGCAAGCCAACATGGTGTCTAGTTGCTCACTGAAGCCAAAACCCAATCGTTTCCCCTCCAGATTTGTTTTAATTTGATTTATGCAAACAATAAAATAAGCATCATAATCCAAATTCACATGTGGATTGATATTCAGAAAAGCCTTTTCGGTTATTATAGCACTATGGCATAATATGATCCCTTTTGCATATTCTTATAGCCTCCGTGGAAACGTATGAAATTAAATTTTAATCTCACTTCATATGGAAGCAATTTGGGAGATTTCTGATTAAAATCACTCGATAGGCTTGCAGATTCATGGGTAAAAGCGAACTGTGAGTGGTTTCATGAAACATTGCATCAGAGGAGATGAAACACTAATTGCTGTAAGCGTGTTGTTCTGGTTTCCAGAGGTGACAAAGGTCATGCGGCGGCTGTGCGGTGTGACTGCTAAAGCTAAAAAACATGCAATTAAAAGACGCTCGGCCTGTGACAGCAACTCAGCAGCTTTAGATGATTCAAGGTCAGGGACTTTTATTCAGGTTTTTCTCTTGTTTTAATTCAGCCTGTTTCTCCGAGGGGAAGGCGTGGTTGAGTTTTCTAGATGTGTTTGCGATTACATCCCTGAGCACCAGCATCAAAGCATAGCAGCCTGGCGTGAAGGTTTTCCCCCAGCGTGACGGCATGTAGACGGGGAGGAGCTCAACTCAGGCCCCTTGGACCTCTGGGACAAACCCACAGTCTACTGTTATGGGTCGACAGATTTGGAGAAATGTGTCTCTGCATCAGTGTCTCAGCAATGGATGCTCTGCAGTGAATGGGTGCCGTCAGAATGAGAGTCCAAACAGCTGATAAAAACATCACAATAATCCACACCACTCCAGTCCATCAGTTAACATCTGGAGAAGACAAAAGCTGAAGCAAATCCAGCTAGGGCTGGGTATCGAGTTCGATAGTTTTTAGGCACCGACCGAATTGCCTCGATACCACCGAGTATCGAAAAACGTCTTGTCGTACGGTACCAAATTTCGATACCTAAGGGGTTAATCTCATCAACGTCAGTGAGGCAATAAGCCTGCAGCACTAGGTGCGTTTGACTAGAAGCGACGCGCCGCAGATCGATCAGTGTTTGACATCCGCGAGAGCGATTCGAAAGCGTACGGAGCAGTCTGCTCTCTATATCGCGCCGTTGTGTTTATTACACACAGACTGAAGCGCACATGACGCTCGCGGTGATTTCAGCGTCTGCCGTCTAAATGAGGACATAAACACATGAACAACATCTCCAGAACTGCTCTGAGAGTCACTTCATGAGCATTTTACCATTTGATTTGAGTAAAACAAGCGTCATATCATACACACACAGAACTGTAAAGGTATTCACGGCAACCCGTCAAAATAAAAGTTGGTTTAACTTGGACGATACTGCGGCAGAAATATATTAATATTGTTCAGAAGAGTGTACATACTGCTACTACTAGGCTACTATTAAAATTATTAAAACTTTATATATTTTTTTAAAGTAATGATCACACAACATTTCTTCCATATTTTAATTTTAATAGTAAAATTTTGTTTGCCTAAATAAATAAAGTTTGATTTTCAATCATTTAAATGATGAATGAAATTAATGTTTTATGCCTTCATTTGAAAACCAGATACAGAACACAGAATTTCTGAGGAAAAATAAAACATTTCATAAGGCTATTTTAAGAATAAATTTGAATAAACTTAGTTTTTATGCATTCAAATAATTAGACATACTACAACACAGAATTTAATAACAATAAAACGTATGGTGAAAGAAAATAAAACACCCACTTATGAAAGTGGATAAAGATTTCCAATTTCTTGAAGTCTTTAACAACCTACAATAAATGAATAGAAATGAAGATTCTATCTGAGCTATGCGTTTTAAAACAAACAAACACTAGTGTAAACTGAAAACTATTTGAGCTTTATTAAAATTATTTGCACTGATTTATTGTGTTGGATATATTTTGTTCCTTTGTGCAGTGTCTCAGGAGATGAGTCTTTGAGTCTGTATCAATGTCAACAAGCTGAAAAAATAAAACCAAAGTTTTTTGAGATAATGTAATCTTGTTAAAACTGATTTCATAAAATTGGTATCGAAAAAGTATCGTTCAGGAACCGGTATCGAACTCAAGGTATCGGTATCGATATCGAAAATTTTTGAACGATACCCAGCCCTAAATCCAGCATTAAGACGTTTTTAACTCAAATCCGAGTCTATAATCCATAATAACTCTTCCTCCAGTGAAAAAGTCCATCTCCTGTTGTCTCTCACATCAAAATCCAGCCACATATTTGTTTCGAGCTGTTTTGTCTTGTAAACGCTGCTTGATCTGTGCAGATTTCTCTCCTGATTCAGACCACAACACTTTTTCACTGGAGGAAGAGTTATTATGGAGCTATCAGGGAATGTTGTCAGAATTTTGGTTAACGTTCTTGCGAAGCTCTTTCAAAGTTATGAACAAACATTCTTCTGGTAATGTTACTACTGTTTGTTCAGAGTTATTTGTCAAAACGTTTACACAAAAAAATTATTTATACATCTTTCATAGAATGTTTTATTTCTGAAACATTTTAGTTTAATGTTCATCTGACCTTTTTTTAATGTTGCTACTTGTTTCACAATACTCAGAGAACATTCAAAAGTAACGTTCTCATAATGTTTGCAAAATTCTAAAATGTAATGTTCCCTTAATGTCCACATCTTAATAATGGATTTGTTTCTTTAGGCTTCTCAAGACAATAGTTGATGGACTGGAGTGGTGTGGATTTTTATGATGTTTTTATCAGCTGTTTGGACTCTCATTCTGACGGCACCCATTCACTGCAGAGGATCCATTGCTGAGCAAGTGGTAGAATTACACATTTCTCCAAAACTGTTTCCATGAACCAACAAACATTTTCAGCAATTTTCCTTTTGGGTAAACTATTCCTTTAAGGCAAGACACAGCAGGTGAATAAGATAAAAACAGACTATGCTTTCCCCAGCTGATTAAAAAGAAATCTCAAAATTGACCAGTGCATGAAAAAAACAATGGTTTTGCCTTAGTCAGAAACGGCTGATGGGCGCAGCATGTGCTGCATTATGTCGTGGGTTTGATGCAAGAGTGAATGTGAACTGTTTTCTGTCTCTTTTGTCCACTAGAGATCTACGAATCAGTAGGGGCTTGTTGGCGTGAGGGCGTTTTTTGTCATGTTTTTCCATTTCTTGTGTGTTTTTTCACCAGAGAGACTCTTTTATTCTCTTTTATTTATTAATTCTGCTGCTGTGGAGGTTGATGAATTGGAGATTGCATGTGGAGACAGCACGTCGAAGCCTTTCATGCCACCGTCTGATCTCTGAGGCCTGCCGCGAGACACACAGATAGTGAGCTTCCTGCGTTCTAGGAGGCCGTTTTTGGGTCAAGGTCTGCAGCGCTAGCAGGATTCAGAGACGTCTCGGTGTCTGCGAGGCTTACATGACTGTCAGTGGTTTGGCACAAGGGCAGCGTTCAAGGAAATATTCAAGTGTGTGTGTTTGGATGCATGTGTGTGTGACTGAGATAGCGATCATGCTTCATCAGATTTGAAGAAATGTGTCATTGCATCAGTGTCTCAGCAATGGATGCTCTGCAGTGAATGGGTGCCGTCAGAATGAGAGTCCAAACAGCTGATAAAAACATCACAATAATCCACAACTAATCCACACCACTCCAGTCCATCAGTTAACATCCTGAGAAGCCTAAAGCTGAAACAAATCCATCATTAATTCTTTTTTTAACTCAAATACGAGTCCATAATCCATAATAACGCTTCCTCCAGTGAAAAAGTGCATCTCCTGTTGACTCTCACATCAAAATCCAGCCACATATGTGTTTAGAGCTGTTTTGGCTTGTAAACGCTGCTTGATCTGTGCAGATTTCTCTCCTGATTCAGACCAGAACACTTTTTCACTGGAGGAAGAGTTATTATGAGCTAATAGGGAATATTCTCAGAACGTTCTTGCATGGTTCTTTCCAAGTTATGAACAAACATTCTTCTAATAATGTTAATAGATGTTTGTTCAGAGTTGGTCGTCAAAACATTTGCACAAAAACATTATTTATACATCTTTCATAGGATGTTTTATTTCTGAAACATTTTAGTTCGACGTTCATCTGAAGTTTTTTTAAATGATGTTGGTTTCAGAACGTTCAGAGAACGCGAGGCTTGCACGACTGTCAGTGGTTTGGCACGAGGGCAGCGTTCAAGAAATGTTCAAGTGTGTGTGTTTGGATGTGTGTGTGTGTGTGTGTGACGGAGATAGCGATCATGCTCTGCAGGACTGGCAGTCTCAGCGGGTCGTGGTTCTGGTCCATAGCTAATTGTCGAGCTGATAAACCTGCCCTGGTTTGCTCAGATACTGTCCGATGGGAAGCTCTCAGAATGCTTTTCCTGTGATATGTCTCTCTGCTCTATAATAGAGACCGAATGTTAATGCCCCGTGCCAGTTTTTAAAGTACAGCACCATGTGTTTTCATTTTTGTTAAAGAGAGCCAATAAGCATTCATAGACTGAAAGCAATAAGCCCCGAGAGGCCGTCTGTTACAGTGATTTTACCATGGTTAGAGAGTGGTGTTAGGCTCAGACTCAAAGTAGAGAGGTAAATCACTGGTAAAATCACAGTAATACACAGCCTCTCCTGGCTTATTGCTTTTATAAAGTGACAGCAGCAGCAGCAGTATGACAAAATACACCAATGTTCAATAAATAATTAGTGGGTCTCACTGAGGCAAATGTTAGTATTACTGCTTTAAGTAAACGTGAATCTGATTTATGGTTTTCGTCTGCTTGAAAATCCTATAGATACACTTTCAAGAATCAGAAGATCACAGATAATGGAGGATGAAGGACTCTTTCTTTCCCAAGATAGGAAGAAAACACCTAGAAACCACTCAGAACACACTTGCAACCATATCGAGAGCAAAGCTGGATAGATTACTTACAAATTGTAGTCCATTACTGATTACAGATTACATGATGATAACTGTAGTTAGTAATGTAATCTGGGTTACTAATTTTAGGTAATGTATTCTGACTATTTTTAGATTCCTTTTTATCTAACTTGTTTCAAACTTACCATTAAACATACCATTCTGATATAAAAAAAAAAATATTTTAACATCATAAAATGCATTAAACATTATAATAAGCCAGGTTTCTCAAACTGGGTTTAATGTAAGACAATAAAATGAATGTAATCCATAAAGTAACTGTAATCTTATTATAAGCATTATAAAATATACTATACTCTAATTACAAGTACTTGATTTTTGGGTAACACATTATTTTGTGTCCTTGTTACACGTTACATGTACTTACTATTATAATAACAATAAATTATGTATAATTACATGCAAGCAAGCAACCCTAAACTAAGCCCTTATCCTAACCATACAGTAAGTACTTGTAGTTAATTAATATTACTCCGTACTGAAATGTATAATTACACTGTAACAAGGACACCTTAAAATAAAGTGATTTTTGGAATCTGGTTACATAATTCAGATGACATGTAATTAGTTACTACCCAGCACTGATCACAAATAGTAACCACCTAGAAAACTTAGAACCAGAAGATCACAGATACTTGATGGTGTAGGACTCTTTTCAGGACGAAAACACCTAGAAACTACCCAGAACACACTTGCAATCATATAGCCACTTGCACATGTTACAATTTCTTTATTTAAATCTAGTTACAACTTTTGAAAATGGCCTCAACTTCCCGTCGTTCCGTTCAGTAGGCCATGCTTGCTTACAGATGTGTCAGGTGGCCCATGTTGAGGGTCAAGCTGAGGTTATGGCTCCCCTTCAATTAGCAGGTGATTAGGGGCCCTTGACGAGGCAGGTGTGATTTAGGACCTGCATATGATGGAAAGCAGCCACACTCTACCCAGAATCCCCTGGGTCTCCATGTGCTAATGCAGTCTCACCCGTTCACCTCCATCTCCTCGTTCCCCTAACACTCAGACTTGGGCCCGTTACATCGCAGCTGATATTGATGTGATGTCAATGCTATGCCCTGACAAGCGAGACACGGTTTGGCCGTGGCGAGAGACGAGAGCGCAGAGGTGTGGCCAAAAATCTGCTGTCCTTTAGGGTTGGACATCGAAAATCAATTACAGTTCCATAATCGGATACTTAAGCTCAGGATTCGAATACTTGTTGTAAAATTAAAATTTCAATTCCACCTATCAATTCCTGTGGGCACATAAATTATTTTTTTTATTTTTTACACATTTATTATTTTTTTAGGTGGCAAAATGGGGCTGTTAATTTATTTTTTCTTTTGAGATTCATTCAACAACATTGATTCATTCAGTAATGAAACAAGTAAATCTTGATTGAGTCATTGAATAATTCCGTTCATGAATTCCATGAGATTTTCTTTAGTTGTCTAATATTTTTTTCTTCAGATTTGTGTAGGGCTTCCCTTGACTAAATATTTTTCTGGTCGACTAGTAGTTGTTCGTTTTAACCATTAGTCGACTAATTGCACGTTTATTAATAAACCATTTAAATCATAACAATGAGCCTTTAATTGCCTACATAGCCTAATAAGCGCTCAAGCGCATACATAAATCTTGCCACAGTGCACTGGCATATAATAATTATGAATGTGTCAGGGAAAAACAGCAAGGGAGACTGCTTTAATATTTTAATAATTTATTGATAAACTAGTGCTTCCTTTGTTTTCGGCTTAAGAGATGAAGTCGGTGACACTGACTCGTCATCTCTGCAGTAGTGATGCATCTGTATGCATGTTTCATACGGGTTACATAATCTGAGAATATCTGATTTCCATTGAATTGATTCACTTGAAAGTAGACATTTTGCTCTTTTTAGATGTATTTTTCATGTCTTTAAGGCATATACACCAAGTTTCGGAGTCAAGTTTAAAGAGAACGAGACGGCGCATCTTGTTTGGTTTCATTATTTTGCAAAAGCCCAACGTTTCGTTGTTATTCTGAGTACACGCAAATAAACACAGAGTCTTTACAGATTTGAAAGATGAATTACTCGTATCTGTATGACCAAAAATAACGGAGTATTTTAGAGCAAGTGACCACACTGGCGCCTCCATCTGTCGCTACTGTTCAGCTTCCACACTCCCCACAGACACTTGAATAGCGCACACTTTTCGAAGTTAACATTAGATTGAGCGGCCATGTAAAGTTGCTGCTACTAACATATTTCAGATGATAAGCCATATTTGAGGTTGATAGGTGAGCGTTTGGATGTCCTGCCCGATGTACTATATTACCACATAGACCAGCCGTTAACGATCTGTCCGTCACGGACTGCGTGACTATTAGGAGGCAGCCCTAGAATTGTGAGAGAACCACATCCTACATGGAAAAAAAAGTCTCAATTTATCCAGAATCGTGCAGCTCTATTTTGCTGATTTTTGTTCGTGGTATTCAGCAGCAATTAAATGTTTTACAGAAAGAGACAGAATAAATATGTTTGATATCTAAATGTCTGACTTCATTTTTTTTTAACCACATTGGAATCAAAACTGGGAATCGATAAGAATCGGAACCGATAAGGAGAATCGGAATCGATAAGAATTGGAATTGATAAAATTCCCAAAGATACCCAACCCTACTGTCCTTTCTGTCTCTCGCTCTAGATTCATTCTCCTTCTGCATAAATAATTGATGTCTGGTGGCCGGGTGTTAAGAATAGAAAGTGTATTTGCAGGTGACGAACGCCTCTTGTGGAGAGATGTGGAGTCAGAGGGCAGATATTAGAACGTGACCGACAAACATGAGACGTATAGAGCCCAATCCTTCTCAAGTGCCATTTCGATTGCCTCTTCCTGTTTACTTTCCTCCGTCAACCCTGTCGCTCCGCCAGCGTCAGATAAATATAGGTTTGTGTTTGATGAGGAAGACACCGGTGAGGCGAGGTGAGGCAGGGCTCTGATGAAAGCCAGGCGTAATTACAGGGGACGGTTACCCGTCTGCAGACAGATATCTGTGGAATTAAATAAACCAGATTCCCTCGGCTGAAGAAGACAGCCGCAGGTTTGTGGGAAATGAAAACTCACATATTTAGTCTAAGGCACCAAACATACTGTATGCAAGTACATGAACGCAAACGCTTCTAGCCATACAAGATCAAATACCTACAACATGATTCAGAAGCATAAGATACAGAGTTTGAAATTGAATGAGTTGCCTTCAACACGTTGAAGTTGAATGGAAATGACAGGACAAGGAATTTACTGAACTGCACATCTGTCTATCCGACTATTTTTCTGTCTTTCTGTCAATCTATCCAAATATCTGTCTGGTTGTCTATCTATCTGACTCTGTCTGTCTATCCATTTATTCAAATCTATCTATCTGTCTGTCTGTCTGTCTGTCCAACTGTCAATCCATATATCCGACTATCTATCTGACTGTCTGTCTATTGACTATCTATCTGTCCGAGTGACTGACTATCATCCATCTATCTGTCTATCCGTCGACTATCTATCTGACTATCTGTCCAGCTCTCTGACTGTGTATCCGACTGTTTATCCATCTCTCTATCTTTCTTTCTGACTGTCTATATATTCGAATATCTACGCATCTTTCATCCATCCATCTGTCCATCCAGTTACTTTTATTCATTCAGCACACATTTCTATACAAAGCAACTTACAAATGAGGCACAACTACTTTTTCATAGTTTTTTTTGACAAGTTTAAAGTATAATCTGTATTAGTACACAAGCAAGAGCAGAAGTGAAATGCAGAAAGTGCCTTCATTTCGTGCCTGCTGGAATATATTTCTTCCCTTACATGCACAACCTGCATGTGATTACAGTCTCTCCATGACGAGCGTCTGGGTCTGTTTCTCTTTAGCTGTCGCAAACAGTAGCTCACAGCCTCGCAGGCAAACACATGTACATGAACGATCTCCATAAAACACCCTCTGAAGTGTTTGAGGCTCACTCCTCCTCATCTTCTCCTCTCTGCAGATGACGATTATCTGGGATTGGGTGAGCTCCCAGAGACGTTCCCTTCAGATCCGCCCGAGCCGCTCCCGCATTTCCTGATGGAGCCAGAGGAGGCCTACATCGTCAAGAACAAGCCTGTCAACTTGTACTGCAAAGCCACTCCGGCCACGCAGATCTACTTCAAGTGCAACAGCGAGTGGGTCCATCAGAAGGAGCACACAGTGGAGGAGCGCGTGGATGAGACCTCAGGTTAGAACCGCAGAGTGTGTTTGGATATTAATTATGCTATTATAAGGTTTTGTGAATTATTAAAATGTGAAATTATGCTTCTTTTGAAAATAATTTAAAATATATTAAAATATAATAGGTTTTTAATAATATATATTTTTAAATATGTTTTATTATTCCTAATTTATTTTCTTTATTTAAAAATAAAGTATGTTAATTATGGTATTATAAGGTTTTGTGAATTATTAAAATATGCAAGTATTCTTCTTTTAAAATAATTTAAAATATATACAAATATTATATTAATATGTAATATTAATGTTTTAGTAATATATTTATATATTTTATTTTATAAAATTTATTCCTATTTTGTATTTTATTTATAAAGTATACATTTAGTTTATGTATGTTTTTAAATAATAGTAATAGAAAATAATAGTAAATTGTTTTAAATAATAATATTTTATATAGAACTGTTAAAATAAATATCATATTACATAATATAATATCATTATATTAATTTATAACAATATAAATGTTTACATTTTTAAAAATCATATGTATTTATTAAATATTTTAAAATATTTAAATACTTTTATTTTTTTATTTTTAAAAGTTATTAAATTATACATTTATTTTATATTTACTGTTAAAATATTATGATGAAATGAAATGGTGTATATATATATGTTTATTTATTTAACAGAACACAGTTGTCAGTCCAGTTTGTAAACACATTTCTGTACCAGCGGGGGTGTTTTGGGATGGAGTGAAGGGAACAGCAAAGAGAAAAGCACAGAAATATGAATGAGAAGGCCTAGCATGCACAGCAGTTCTGTCCCTCGGGCGGTCGGGTCTTAAAGTCAGAAAATCAAGCAAATGAATAATTCAGAGGAGACTTTTTACGACGCACCCCACCTTCCTCCAGCCTGTAATGAGAGTGGAATTTCTCAGGCTTGTTAAACTGCGAGGGCCACAAAGAGAAGGCCGTAAACTCACGACAGAAAGGGTTTGTTTGGGACGCGGACATCATTAGGACTCCAGACGGCAGAGGTTTTGAAGCCCAGATCTTCTGTTTCACACAAACCCTTGGTAACAATCACTCGTGGGATCTGGAACATAAGTGTCCTCTGCGTTATAGAGCGCTTCAGGAGGTCACTTTCAACTCTTCTGTCTCGTTTGTGTCTCATCTGGGTTTCTGTTGCTCTGTAGAGTTCAGCGTCCCTCAGCTCATTTTAGCATGTTTTGGCTGTTACTTCAGTGCTGCTGTTTCCTGTGATGATGACACGCAGTGAGTCAGGAGCCTCTGGCACCTCTAGAACTGAACCTCTATTTTTCTACATTCTCTACATTTCACACAGGGTTAGAGAAATGATATATATATTAAGGGTTGAACAACTTCTGATTTTTTTAAAGTCGACTTTTATGTGATGAAAGTCGAGTCGAAGTCGACTAGTCGCTGATGACGTCATTAATGAACAAATAAGCATGGAGCTGTGACAAACTCCTTGTGCACAGCTATGGCATATGACACAGCACTGCCCACATGGCTATTGCTCTTATAACAGCTCATTTTTATCAGTTTTTTCGTCTTTGTGTCGTTATATTTCTCAGATTTCTGCTCGTTCTAAATCAGATACAGATAAGTAGCACAGTAAAGATTACATTCATATGAATGAATGCATTAGTGAGAGCGATTGCGTGTGTGAATTAATTCTACCTGGCAGCGTCTCTCTACTAGTAGGGAAGCTGTGGGATTTAGTTATTAAGAAATATATGCTTGAACTTTTCAGTTTCTAAGCTATTTTATTGAGAAATCACAGAACAGTGTTGACAATAGATTTCCGCGCTGAATGATTCTGTGCGCGCGATCTGCGCGTGATGTATTGTACGCGCTACTGTCTGTAGCCTGTGTGTGTGCGTTACAGTGCAGCAGCGCATTAGATTAGAACGGCGATTAACTTACCCGTACAATGAGCTGTTTAAAACGTGCATTCTCCCATTCAATTTCGAGCATCCAGTAATATAATCACACATGTCTTGTGGAGCGCTTTCAGAGTATGAAATAATTTGTAACTTTAACTGTTTGGAAACGGAGCGTGGATTTCTTATCCTGTTGCGCCCTCTATAGGACCAGCGGCTAGTCGACGTCAAGCTTAAAGCGTCATGGCAGAGCACTGAAGTCGATTAGTCGGTGCAACTCCTAATATATATACAGATATAATAATACATATAAAATGACACATCATTTTTTTGTATATATCTTCTATTATCTATTATTATCTTTTATTAATTATGGTATATTTTTAGTATTCTTCAAAACCATGATCCGCACTCATATGAAACAGTCTTCTCTTTTCGTTTTATTCTACTTTTATCACCAATAGGACAAGAACACAAGCGTTTCGGCTCAAAGGCCTTCTTCAGTGTGTTAAAGGGGTCATATGATGCGATTTTCAAATTTTCCTTTCTCTTTGGAGTGTTACAAGCTGTTTGTGCATAGATAAGATCCCTGAAGTTGCAAGACTAAAGTCTCAAAACCAAAGAGATATTCTTTGTAAAAGTTAAGACTGCCACGGTCTCCTAAAACGGCTCGTTCAAACACGCCCCACATCTCTACGTCACAATGTGGGGAGATTTTCATAACACTGCCCAAACATACACGCAGTGAAAGAAGGCGGAACTATTATTTTGGCTGTAGTATTGTTGCTGGCGCCGGCGCCATGTCCTGGAGATGCTGTGCTTCATTATGAAAGAGAAACTACTTTGTTTGGGCTTCCAAAAGAGGACACAACTAGAAATCAGTGGTTAAGTTGTATTTACAACACTGTTCCAGAACAGTACAACACAAATATCGGAGTGTGTGCAGCGCGTTTTACAGAGGACTATTTCCTGAACTTGGAAGCTACAATGCTGGCTCACACAAAGGCTGTTTCTATAAAGTGGGGCAATTCCAACTTTGAAAGGA
>JAFVLL020018376.1:0-15238 GCA_021397915.2 Tor tambroides | reverse complement strand
TACAAGCAGGTAAAATTAGTTGACCGATGGATGAATTCATCTGATAACTGAATATGCGTGCAGCCAAATTACATATTATAATTAACCACAACAAAACGCAACATACCGATACACGTTACATATTAATTTCCACGTGAGCTTGCGGAGCACGGCATGCTCTTCTTCATCATTCAGCCCCTTTGACTTGCGTTTATCATTCTGCCCTCTAGTGTCCTGGAGAGACTGCGAGGGACAGCTTCCGTATTAGACCTCACAAAGAATGTGTACAAAAAAATTAAACAATTCAAGACCAATGTTTTATTAATCGGAATAACTGTGACTTACATTTAATCAGAACCATATTACAATAAAAATATATACACTTTTTTTGTACATCTTGTGCGTTTAGTTCTCACCTCTCAAGTTTTCAACATGAATTGAAATCATTTTGACAAATACATGTACTATATTCCTTAAATCATTACCAAAACAACCCAAGGCACTTTAATTGACATCATACAACAGTTTGTCAGAGCTTTGTCACAGCTGTGCCAATATTCAGTATAATAGCACTATCACTTGTGACACTGTTTGAACATGCAGCATATTTATACGCCATCATTACATCACACATAAAAATGTGACATTATCTGATGCACAACATAAACTAATGCAAAGTTAATAGCTGTGTTTTAAAAAATGGCAATGTGTTTTTGTTTGTTTAAAAAAGTGTATGTCTATTTATTTGCAAGAATCTTTGATTTATAACATACCTTGCACCTTCTTTGGTATATTTGTGTACTGTATTATCTTAGGATTCATTCATCTGTTGACATTGGTTTTGATAAGCATGAACATCATGACCTAATGCAAGACGTAGCACTATGTAGGTACTATTTAGGTATGTAAATGTGATTTATTTTTTCTAACAGAACTTGATAAAATAATGCAGGACTGAACATTTGCTCGTACAGGATCTGTGAATACCACAGCTCTTCTTATGACCCGAGCCTGATGAGGCATTTTCTCAGGAGAAACAATGTCTGCTGATGTTTACATCCATATCCGATAGAATCCAAGTACGACTGTGAGACACGTGAATACTGAACCTAGAAGAATTACAAAAATAAAGCATGAATCAAAATAAATACTGAAGTGGTCTCCTACAAACTTGTTCTTTTAATAACTTCATAAATTAATTTGTCAATAAAAGTTAATCTTGACTTCTGAATCTGTATGATTAATACAAGGACATTCTGTGGCTGTGTGTAAAAATGTGTGGTGAAAAAAAATCTCAAACAGAAATATCAATTTAAGTTACTGATAATTCAAGTGTGCAAACAAGTAAAATTAACAAAATATTCCTAAAAAAAATTTTTTTACCTGCCAGATATTTGATAGTATCCAGTTTATGTGACTCCAGCAAAGTCTTCAGGCCCGCCACTTCTGTGTCGATTTTCATGTTAGTCTGTGTCACGTGACGATCCTGCTCAGAATTCTAAGAAAGAAAATACAGCTTAAAAAGTTTCATACAAAAAAAAATCAAGACAACATTATTGTCCTAAACACTGGTGTGTCTCACCATTTCCATCAATTCATTCCTGGTCCCAATAAGCTTTCTGTCAAAGTCGGCTGTCTGTACAAAGAGCAAACATCTCAATTAAGGCATCTCAGTTGCTAGCGACAACTCAAATAACCAACAAATCTTTGGATTTCAGAGACGGTGAATCTTCCAAACCTGTTCTTCTGGCGAGTCATTATTTCACTGTACTTACCAACTCCTTCACACGGCTTTTTTCTATATTCAAGTCCAAAATGGCATCTGCACGCCTTTTGTTTATCACATCCTGCAGCAAAAAAAAAAAAGGAAAATTACAATGACTACTGTACATAGTAAAGATGTGTTATGTATGCCTCTTTGACAAGCTCTGAATAGCAAAGCAAAACATTTTTTTTTTCATTAAAATAGTTTTTTCTTCATTTACTTACAGTGAGTTGTATCCTTAGCTGTGATAGCTCAACCTTGATTTTCTGTAAAAGAATTAAGATACAGTACATAATACTTCTTCATTAAGTGAATGCACAAAGCTGTTAAAAAGTAAATTCAAAGCAACTGGCAAACTTTTTATTTCACAGCTATTGCTATATGTTATATTTATTTGAATTCACCAAGACAATATAGAAACTGCAGAAAGAAAGACTTATAAATATATACTTACATTACCATTCAAAAGTTTTTTTTTTTAATTTCATGAATACTTTTATTGAACAAGGTTGCATTAAATTGTTCAAAAGACAATGTTACAGAAGATTTATTTCAAATAAACGCTGTTCTTTATATTTACCAAAGAATCCTGAAAAATTTTATCAAATAATTTTTTTAATTATTAAGCAGCACACTTGTTTTCAACATTGATAAGACCATCATATCAGAATGATTTCTGAAGGATCATGTGACACTGAAGACTGGAGTAATGGCTGCTGAGAATTCATCTTTGCAAACCCAAGAATTAGATTTTTAAATTGTAAAAATATATCTATATTTGTTTAAATAAATGCAGCCTTGGTGAGTATGAGACCACTTTCAAAAACAGAAACAAAAAAAATCTTACTGACCCTAAACCTTTGAAGGGTTGTGTATAATCACACTGAATACAGAAAAATAGTTTTCAAGTATAGCAACGGAGTGGGTGATGATGACAATAGATCACACAACACAACCTCACCTCATTTTCTGCTAGTAATGCTGAGAATTCACTCTTCTCCAGAATGATCATGTCCTTTTTTACAGCAGCAATATGAGACATGACTTTCTGTAACATGATTTCCTGTAAAATGAAACTAGTTAAGTAGAGTAACTGACCTCTTTGACCTGGGCTCTGATATGAGGGAAGTTGTATAGACAACAACAGAGCCATTTTTTAATGTGTACATTAAAAACATCACACCATAATCAACTTTGGTAAGTTTGAATCAACTTTTTGAATCTGACAGTCATTTACACAACAAATTACTCATCAAAAGTTGAATACACAAAGTAACACCTCATGAGAGCTCTGGTTCACACCTCACATTAGCTAAATCAATAAGTGTGGGCCACAGGGCGTGGTCCACTCAAACAATCAGAAAAGCATCGAAGGACAATGAAAATCTCACCTGCTGCATTTTGGTTGCCATGTCACCGTACATAACGTCCATGTTTGAGTTTGTGATATTTACCAGCATATTGACAATGACCTCTGCCTGATGAGTCACGAAACCTGAAAGGACACAGACCATTTTGATGAATCACTGAACTGGAATTAGCCAGAGCACTTTAGAAACACAGACAAGAAATCTCACCGCTTTCCTCAAGCAGCTGAACCATTGCATGAGTGTCAAAGAATAACTTCCTATTGCCAGACTTAGCTATGTCTGATTTTTTCAGGTCATACTGTAGAGTTTTGACTGAGGTACTCAACTCTGAAATAAAGACAATGGGAACAATTAGTGAGTGCAATATGCAAATCACAGAGAACTGGTCATTAGTAAATAAATAAAATATCTGCAAACCTAGACGTGTGTATCACTTCTAATAGCAAAAACATACATATGTGCATACATACATACCTCTGACTAACATGCGTGAACCTCTCAAAAGCCGAATGGACTCCGTGTCAGACCTTAAAAAATTAGACCCTATTCCGTTAAAACCATTTCTAATCGCCGAGATTAGATGTCTGCTGTGTGCAGACCTCATTCTGCTGAAAATAAGCATTTGTTTATATATAGAGTACAGAATATGTAGAGGACTTTAAAATGTTTCGGGATGGCGGCGGGGGACCTGATGTGACCGCATGATCTTGCTTTTCTCCTCTGTGTCCATCCCCTAAAGTCATTACATACAACAAAGCTTCTTAAATTCCTGAAATAATTCAGAAGAATTGCATATAACTGAAACTATAAGACATTTGTGTGTTATAGTGTGGGGAAAAAAAAACACTATAAAGGTTTCCAAACTTTTCTCCTTTCTCTGTGACAGATCCACCTCCGTCAAACTTCCTGTAACAGAGCGAGTAAACAATGACGTTTCACGTACACTTGATGGTTTTTTCAAACAAAACGTGCTTACGTTCTGAACGTAAGCACGTCATAATGTTTATCTAAATTGTATACAGGCATTTTCTAAATACAAATTAGTGCCTCAAATGATTAAAAATTATGTATTTTTATTGTTCAATAAATAGTAAGTGAAGAGAGGTGCTTCAGAACATGTTTATTGTCAACCCCAGGAGGTCAAACGAAATATTGTTTACAATATTGTTGACACTGTTACCAAAACATGCACCTCTACAGCGCAGCCCCCCTGATTTTGAGTGTGTGTGTGTGTGTGTGTGTGTGTGTGTGTGTGTGTGTACTTGTTTATGCTACATTGTGGGGACCAAATGTCCCCACAAGGATGGTAAAATCTGAAATTTTTGACATTGGCCGGTCCCCACGAGGGAAAAAAATTATAAAAATAGTAAATGATGTTTATCTGAAAGTGTAACAATGCAAACAGGTTTTCTGTAAGGGGTAGGTTTAGGGTTACGGTTGGGTTGGGGATACAAAATATCGCCTTATAGAAGTCTATGGAATGTACCCACAGTTCACAGAAACCTATCGTGTGTGTGTGTGTGTATGTGTGTGTGTGTGTGTGTGATATTACAACTTTCTACCAATAAAGAAAAAGAAACAGTAGAGGGACTGACTCTAATGTCAGTCTGATGTTGCCTGACAGATCTTACAACACATTCAGTAAACTGGTTCTAACAGTTTATTTTAAAACGCATTTATTTTATTTATTTTACAAAATATAATATTCATGAGATATTTGTAAGTGAAGAAATTACAGTGCATGAAGGAAAACAAAAGGATTATCAACAGTGTCTCAAAATGCTCTGTAATATAACACCATTGAAATAATCTTTTTCAAATCTCTTTGAAAAAGCAACCTTCAAATTGAGGTAATTACAATATTCTTTTTCTGTAAACCTTTTATTATCTATGTTGTATCATCAATTAACCTCTACTTGTTCATAATTAGTGACTGAGTATTAACACCAGTTAACTATGGCTAACATTTTTAAACAAACAATTCTATTGTTTCTGGCTATTGTACCAGGTTTTTAAATATTTGATGTAAACTAAATAATTAGAAGTCACAATAGATAAAAAACGTGGATAACATTAAAGCCCTATGCGTTTCTGTTGGTGGTGTTTTGAGAACACAATACAGACTTGCTAGGTAATAGTTAGGATTAAATCTTGTGTGAGTGTTGATACTGTATATGCTATAGTCAAAAAATAAAATAAATGAGTTCTGAAGGTACGACATGATGAACCGGCTTATAAACAGCCCATGACATGAGATGCAGTAAACGCAACTTATGTTTATACAGCATCCTGAAAGTACATCAGTAAATCAGAAAGTAAATCAGATTTTACTACTTGCCCAAATTTCACATTTCAGTTCTGCATTAGAGCGAAGATTCATTCATCATGCTCTCTTTTGCTATAAAAGATCACACACCCAAAGTTAATGGCAGTTTTTTGATGTGTAAAAAGGACTCACAGGCTCTGTTGAGATCAACAGTAAGAAACTGTTACAGTTAATAAATACGCAAACTGTTGATGTTTGGCTGAACACAATTAAAGAGACCTCTGGAAAAGAAAAAACCTACACAACACAAGTGATGATAAGACTTCAGACCAGGAACACCACACACACTGATAGCACCACGGCAAAGATCGCCACACCACACAAAATCATTACTGCAAACATCTGGCTGCGATTGCAAAAGCCTTGAGCTGCTTCTTCGTCGATGGACAGCAGCGCTAGGGAAGCGCTGTCGGTGCTGACGGGGTCAGCATACTGAGGACCCAGCGCCTCTACTGTCCAGCGCAGCACATTGACCTTCAGCTCCATGTCCTCCAGCGTACGGTCCACCTGTGCGATCTCTTGCTCCAGCTGACTCTGCTCCTGACCCTCCATGCTGGATGTCTGGGACCCGTCACCTGCCTCCTGCAGGTCAGGCAGGCTCAAGGCCCGTGCCGCCACCTCTGTTGTCCCCCCTGCTTAAGCAAATACGTGTATCAGACTAATTACAGGACTGTAATAGTTAAGGGGCAGTCACATTTACTGTTACTCTGAGAAAACCAGTCAGTCCAAAAGACCTTAATCAGGGTTGCTCCATATTTAATGTTTAAAGGGAATGAAGTACAGTGCTTTCATTGGATTCTACTATTGTTAAACAACATATTGATTGTTCAGCTGATGAAATCCCTTTCCGAAAAAAAAACAAAAACCTTTGAGTAGACAAAAAAAACATGACATAGTTTTAAAAAGCTATAAGGCTCTGTAAAGACTGTCCTATGAACAATGGACAATTGTCAATAGTTTTCCATGGCAAATTTTGCTGAAATTTTGTAAATCTGACAGCACCTGTACATTCATATGTTTGAGGAATATACAGAAGTCTTAAATAATTAGTAATCTGATATGAAACTGCTACAGTTATGCATGCTTACCCTGTATGCCTGTTTGCACCATGGCACTGTTATTGGCAAGGGAAAAGTGCTTGACCATGGTGAAAACCTTGCACATGTCTGCATGTAAGAGCTCCAGACAAGAGGAGAATGCCACCCACAGCAACTCTGTTTCCTTCCTTTCAGCCTCTGGTAATGTTTTATCCCTCAGTCGAGCTGTCAGGTGGTTTCTGCAGGACAGCGCTAGCGTCTGGGCTCGCTCTCGTGTTTGTCGAAGATCACGTCGTAGACTGGAGTTGTCCGTGCATCCACCAACACAGGAGGCCAAGTGCCGATAACATGCCACCACCTGAATCAGATCAGATCAACTACGGAGTTATGAACTTTAACTTTAGAAATCAAATAATAGATGGTTTTCATTCTTCAATATCTAGACTGATATCTCATATTAATAAACAGAAAAAGTTTGATGGCACAATATGACTTCATTCAGAATAACATTAGCCAAACTAATGTTAGTTATTAATAATGATTACATTCCTCACTGACCCAGGTTCAGAAACATTAATTACCTCCATCCCAAGTTTTATGGAGCACAAGGCAGGTGGTTTACTTGACATACATTAGGCCTTTTTTAGACTAAACAATACTGCTTGTGGTGGAAAAAAAAAATTCCCAATTCTAGAAGCAGGAAAAAGGACGTATCTAAGAGTTTTTGGAAGAAATCTTTGTTTGGTTCTTTGAATCCAATCCAAATCTGAATATATATACTAAACTACCATGCAAAGGTTTGGGGTTGGTAAGATTTTTTAATTAAATGATGTCTTATGCTCGCCAAGCCTGCATTTATTTGATCAAAAATACAATAAAATAGTAATATTGTGAAATATTACGATTTATAATGATTGTTTTCTATTTTAATGTAGGCTATTTTATGTCATTTATTCATGTGATGGTAAAACTGAATTTTCAGCAGCCATTATTCCAGTCTTCAGTGTCACATGATCATTTAATGTTATACAATCACACATATCATTGGTTTTTATAAGGCTAGATAACTGTTTAGGTTATCAAACATCATTATGGATAGACTAAGGATTAGTTTGAGTGACAAATATTACTTATAATCTGCTTGTCATAAGATGGCTATTTCAGGATAAGCTTTGGAAACTTTTGGGATCTTGGTTTAGTACATGGTCATTTGGATTTGAAAAAGATGTAAAAAGATTTGATCAGTGCTAATCATTTTTACATTTTTCTTTAAACTGTATGTCTGAAGAGAATATGTATTAATGCTTAAGTAGATGAACGGAGTGAACAGGTAATTTTGCTGCTCTAGTCAGAGTACTGACACATGCCTCCACTGAAGATAATCAAGCAGTGGAGCATGGATCATCCCTACTCAAAGATAGTGCCTTTTCACCCTAAGGATTGAGGAACACACCATTATAAGATGCTTTCATGTTCAGCCTGGAAATAAGGAGAAATGAGGACACGCACATGCTTTGACAATCCAAACCTCAATAAGGTTGTCATCACGTCTTAAACACAATGGGAAATGATTTTCTCCATATTTATAATCTAACTGATGTACTCCCCTCATTTTTTTTATCATGATAGTTAGCATTAGACCACACATATGTGACAACATATAATATTTAGGGAAAGATTTATATTATATTTTTATATAATATTCAGTCTGTTAGCAAAAAATCGATGACATGGCAGATCCCTGATTAAAAAAAAATGATTACAAAATATATCACCACAAAACTCTCTGAAAGGTGTGGAGGCTTGAGCTAGAGGTGCATTACATAAACACATGCATGTATATATTTAAGAAAACATGTTATATTTATATATTAAATATATTTTTATATAATATAAATTATATGAATATAAATATAAACTTTTAAATACATGTAAATATTTTCAAAATATATACGTATGCTATGTCTTTATATATACAAAATAAATATATACAGAAGACACACATATATTGTGTAAACAAAAACTTTTATTTTGGATGCGATTAATCGCGATTAATCGTTTGACAGCCCTAATTTTTATATAATATTCAGTCTGTTAGCAAAAAATGAATGAATGGTGGCCTGATTATAAAAAATGATTAGAAAGGATATCACCACAAAACTCTCTGAAAGGTGTGGAGGTTTGGTTAGAGGAACATTCAGATATTGGACACTGCAATATCAACTCACCTTGATGAGGGAGTCCACCATTGCTTTTCCCTCTTGCAGTGGCTGTGCTGAAGTTCCATCGTCAGCGACCTTGTTGTTGCACAGTGGCATTGGGTTATGTTTTCAAAGGTGACAAGGGTGAATCCCTGTTCCAAAAGCTACCATCCACCCCCAAACTCAACAACCCTTATACACCCTTTGTCTTAGCTGGAGTAAACTACGGTCCATATTTGATCTTCCGGTCCTCTCTGAACCTGTGAAAGCTTAATGTATCAATTTTCATCTACAAAAATAAAAATCTTAGAAAGGAAAATAAAGATTACAAAAGGTCAAGGTTACAAAGGTTCACAGGTTTCCAAAAAAAAGAGCATAAAAACAGAGAGGTGTAGAGCATTATAATGTGAAAGTCGAGTGTGATAATCCGAGCGATTGACCCCTTTGCACTGAAGCTGTGTGGTTAAGCTCATTACATGCTGCTGAGAGGTGCGGAGGTGCTGGGGCCTGGGAACACGTCACTAGCTCCTCCAGGACCCCCCTCTTCAAGTTCTTCCATCACTCTCTCTTTCTTTCTCTCTCTTTTCTCTTTGTGTGTGTGTGTGTGTGTGTGTGTGTGTGTGCCTGAATGACAGGCCAGACCCTGAGGGGCAAGTTGTGTCCAGTGTTTGCTGCGGTTCTTGTAACAGTCAACCAACATGTCCAGGGTGACATTGCAGATTTGTCACACGCTTACACAAAATGAACTCCAATACATAGAATCTAAAGTTTGGATCTAAACATATACAATAAAAATATAAAAAATGTAAGCAAGGATTAGTCAGGCAATTGTTAGTCTCCTCTGTCTCAGGTCAAATTGGATTAGGGGCATGTTAAAATAATCCCTGAAATATATCTGCTGGATTGGTCTGGTTATCCCATCTTAACCATGACCATACAGACCATACAGGTGCAAATCCTTTTTTGACTAACATATGGAATTTAATTTTGGACAATATATGAAGTAATTTGAAAAGAAAGACAAACACATGAATGTGAGAAGAAATAGGCCTAAATTATCAATAGACTATTGGTTTTGTGATTTGTCCATTCACAACATCTAGCCTTAGGGTTTAAACTTCTACCCAAGAGATTATAAATCAGATTCTCTTGGCATTTAACATTCGTAGTTTTGCAGGCTTGTTGGCTACTTCATGTTTTTTATATTATGTTATTTAAGAACAAATAATCAGTGGATTATCAAAGTTTGAGATGATTCCAGTTAGAGATGTGATTTCAAAGTAATCATACGTTTTAACCCAGGAACAACTTCCCCAGTGGACAGTTTAATTAAATTAGTTTGACATTATCACCAAATAATGAAAATTACACTTTTGATAAGCATACATAGGCTAATAAAAATTAAATGTTATTTAACCCTTCAACTTTACTAATGGAATTATCTACTTTTAATATACTGTACTATAATAATAGCTTATACTCTCAGTGTTTTATCATTCACCGTGTAACATAGCACAGTCATTGTGGTCATGAGTTGGGTTTCCTTTTTTCTTGTACATTTACACAGGTACATCTTTTACATGTGACGTTGCATATTGTACAATACAAAGGTAATTTGTTCAACAAACATTGAAGTGTGTTATTTCACAAGGGTTGACTATTAAACAGGTTGTTTTCCAATTCTCTTGTCTTTACTTGTCTTTAACCTGAGGAGAAAAAGAGCTTTTCACAAATAACATTCAAAAAAAACAATGCAATTTTATATGTTTTATTTAAACAGCATGAAACTTTGACTTACCATAACTTGTCTTCAGGGTTTTGTAACCCTTGAGTTGTGTCTGAGACTTATGTGTCATTTTGTTTCCCATCATTCTGGTGAAAGAAAAATGTTAAAAACTTCACTATATGGGTCTTCAGTTTATATATTTATATACATATATCACGATACAGCACGGCCTCGAGTACCTTATTGCTTTTATAAAACGGTTGCCACAAAATAAAAAATATTAAAACAAAAAATGTATGTACTGAAGTGCTACTTTTTTTGAAGCAAGTTCGTTAAATGCTGTCCTTCCGCTAAAAAATAGAGGAGCTTAAATAAAAACAGAATATGAACTCTTCTTATCCGCTGTCATTTATTTTTATTTTATTTATTTTAACACCATATATGATATTTTCTCACACACATACATCTGCTTATCTCTCAGCATGAGAAAACGTCTGTTTTCCGTCTTTTAGTTTTAAAACAGACCGATTCGCGGCACAGCGCGAGTTTGCAAGCTCACACAGTGTAAACTGATGGACATATGGACATACAGAACCATACCTGAAACAGAAAACTAATGAATTCAGTAATATTCCCCCCTCACTTCGGAAACAGTCATACACGGATTGTTTATATTGCTAAGGGTGTTGCTCAGTAATACACAGAAGGGTTGGGTGAAGCGGTCATAGTTGTGCTGTATCGTAAATAAAACACAGCTGCTGACCAATCAGAATCGAGGAATGAAACTAACCGTTTTATAAATATAACTAAAGTTGCCATGTCACTTAATGTTAAAACTGCTGCTGCACTAAAGTTTACTGAGGTTAGAATAACTGAGCAAAGAACAAAAATCCCAAGACCTCATAACTCCACCTAGAGGCTGACAGACAGCAGACTGAGAGCCCTCCTTAGTTTATTTTACTAAAAGCTGCACACAAGAGGGCCCTCATGTGTTACTCGACAGACCACAAGCAGCTATGGCTTTGGCATATGTAAATCATATTTAATGTAATAGTTAGCCTTGTGTTATTTATTCACCCCCATGTCATTTTTCAAGGGGTATGTGGTTGCATGAATATAAACATCAAACTACCTCCTTTTGTGTTCATGCAAAAAAAAAAAAAAAAAAAAAAAAAAAAAAGTATATGACTGGGGACAACAGGAGTGTGAACAAATGGACAAAAACAAACAAACAAACAACAACAACAAAAAAACATTTAACTTCAGAAGTGATGTTGAAAAAACAAAAAATAAAAACCTTCATATAGACTACCACGTTCCCTGAAACCCCCAACGAGCCCTAGAAAAAACTGTATTCTGTACAGGATAGATTTATGAGTTTGTTTTTTCATGAGAAATGAAGGCACTGAAGGGTACCTCTGCAAGGTTCGGTCCAATGCTTGTTTCCAGAATACTTTCTTGAGTTGTATTTGCATTCAGCGTTTGGTTAGTCATCTGTTGTGGATAAGAATCGTGACATATATAAAAAATAACATAACTGAAATTTAATCTCCTAATATTAATATGTTTGAAGTAAAAATGGCACTTACCTGCTTGGAATTACTTCCATTAACAGGACTTTCCTATAGATATCAACGAGGCAATAACTGTGGTTTATTCTCTTAAACAGCAGCTATGCTAGCATGCAAATTGTTAAAAGTTATGATGTTTTCATCATAAATTAATGCAAAAGTATTTTTGGGGATGTTCATTCAAAATTCAGTTTGTCTTGAACACAAAAGTGTTATTGTTTTTGTGTTTTGACTCTTAAAGGCAGATAATTACCGTTGAGGGTGTGTATGTCAGAAATGTGAATGCATTTACAAGAGTCTTGGGTGAGTTTTGGTCCTTGGATGATGTCTGTGTAAAGAGTATTGCTAGTATTATTAAAAACAACACATAGTTATAGTGAACAATCAAATATAAAAAAGAATGAAATTCTGAAGGCTTCTGATACTATAACCACTATAAAAGCTATAAAAGATAAGATATACAGCTAAACCAATTCTGCATGGTACAATGGACATAGGCTAAATGACAAATATACTACAGATCATTTACTTATTTTCTTTGTCAGCTGTTTATCAATAATTCTAAATATAAATAAATCTCAGAACAGAAAAACATACACTGTTAGTAACTGTTTTTGAATAACTGCAAAACTGTAATTGTCAGGGGTGTCTGATTAATGCTATAAGAGAAATATTTTGACATACCTCATGCCCTAGAAATGTTACCAAACAGACACACAGAGCACAGATGAACAATTTTTTTTCCATCGTCAGTGTCACTGTATCAGTGAGATGGAGGTTTTGTAGCTGAGATGTCAGAGGGGTCTAGAAGAGGTTTTTTTGTGTATGTTGTTTCTGTGTATTTTTTGAGCTTGTTGCTTTCAACAGGGAGGAGCCATGAACAAACTGATGGTCATTCAACTGTTGGATCAATAGCTTTTTTTTTTGTAACAGACTCAAAATGTCGAAACAAAAATTGACTCTAAAAAATAAACCACTTGAATGCGATTTCATTCGTTACAATCTTATCCATCAATGCTCCAGTTAATGCCAGAATATTTTTTATTAACATACATGTATACATAATACAGACTTATAATAGCTACAGTAATATTTAACATGTCAATAATAGAGATGCAGAAAAAAAGACTTAGGTTAGACGCCTCTGTCACAGCTGTATTGCAGAGATAGGCGCTCGACGAAGAAGATGCAAAGATCCAATGTACTTTATTTGAATTCACCAACATAAACACAATAGATCACAGGAGAAATACTTCTACACTACTATTAGACCTTCAATACCAGAACCCCAACTAAGGAGAGACTGAGGGCTTAAATAGAGCAACCAAACAAAAACTAAACAAGCAACACCTGAACTGAATACTCGGTCAATTACTAACTATAGAAACTAAACAGACAATGAACAGAGGAGAGCATGAACTAATTGCCAGACTAGAGAACTGCTCAGAGTACAAAACAGAAAACAGGAGTAGGTGGCTCAGAGATGGCTTCTTTGACTGTGTCTGGAAGAGCGGGAGTCTCTGGAACGATCTCCATGACGGAATCGCAGAAGACAAGAGCATCAGAACAGGGAACGGTCCCCGTGAACGTAATGAGGCTAGTGCTGGCCATAATGACCGCAACAAGTGGGCTGGAGCCGACACTGGAGCGGACTCAGAAGCTGGAGCTGACACTGGAGCGGACTCAGGGGCTGGAGCCGACACTGGAGCGGATTCAGGAGCTGGAGCCGACACTGGAGCGGACTCAGGAGCTGGAGCCGACACTGGAGCGGACTCAGGGGCTGGAGCCGACACTGGAGCGGACTCAGGAGCTGGAGCCGACACTGGAGCGGACTCAGGGGCTGGAGCCGACATTGGAGAGGACTCAGGAGCTGGAGCCGACACTGGAGCGGACTCAGGGGCTGGAGCCGACACTGGAACACTGGACATTGGAGCACTGGAGCATGAACTAATTACCAGACAAGAGAACTCCTCACAGTACAAAACAGAAAACAAGACAAGAAAACAGGGGCCTGTTCTTCGTATGTCGCTAACTCAGTTAGCTGGATTTGATTGTTGCCGATTTCACTTGATCTTGGATCATTTGGTTCTTCGAAGCTCATCCTGGACTTGCTGTCATAGCAACAGGTCCATAAGCTTAAACCTCATGGAAACAGGATTAGATTGCATCTTTTTAAGCAGAATTGATACTTAAAATCTGCCCCAGCCACCGCTACTTTATTACAAGAGTACCCTACTGGTCTAGGGACAATAATTTAAAATAATAATAATTTAAAAATTAAATTGAAAATAATATAATTATGTTGTGGAGTCTATAGACACAGCCAGTTTTACTCATTGAAAGATTTATTAGTGATGAAATAATTATGTTATAATTGTATTGGAGACACATGCTATGCAGTTAATCTGAGGCGTGCATTAATTTGAGTGATGACAGATATTATGGGAGTGGCTTGATAGGGCGCAGGCGATGCAGATAACTTGATCTTGATCCTTAAGAAGCTTTAATTAATGCTGTCACGTAACAAATCAGTTTCAAAGATACAATTAAATGAATTTGTCAAGTTTTTTTGTCAGGTGTCTTTTTTAATTATATGATGTCATTACGTTGCTGTCTTGCCGCCAGCCAATCGCTGCCTGCATTGCTGATCGTGGTTTCGAGTATCGATACATCTGCCCTTTTCGGGGAACAGGAGAACGTGCAGTAATCTCAGACAATTTAATTCAGATATTTTAATTAAATCCACAAATTCGTTTGAAGAACCAAATTAGCCAGAGATCAGTTATAAGGATTAGAAGATCCAGCATCTTTCAAATCATCTCAGATGTATTAAGCGAGGTACGAAGAACGAGCCCCAGATCAAAAACAGAGCCAAACAAGCACAAACAAACTCAGAATGTGACAGCCATATTGAATTTAACACATTTTTAATGAAAACAGCTGTGAGGGAAATGGCTCACACTGTAAAAAGTCCCTAGATCACATAAATTTAACATCTCACAACTTTCGAAACTGTTTTATGGAGTGTTTGTCTACTTAGAGTTGTTTTTTTTTTTTGGTTGAAGTTTCATCAACTGAACAATCATTTGTTAAACAACTGAAAACATTGCAGTTTAATATAGCTATGTATGATCATTACTATAGCCTACCATTTATTAAAACAGACTTACAGGTGCATCTCAATAAATTAGAATGTCGTGGAAAAGTTCATTTATTTCAGTAATTCAACTCAAAGTGTGAAACTCGTGTATTAAATAAATTCA